>JAHWFP010205730.1:11178-39467 GCA_023313725.1 Lithobius niger | reverse complement strand
GGCACAGTGACAATAATCATGATTTGAAACTGAAATAGAAACCAGTACAGGGCAAAAGTGAAACTGAAAGCAAAACCCCTCACACTCTTACCTAGGCTACAAACCCCTCACACTCTTACCTAGGGAACAAAAAAAAAGTTTTAAGTTTCGCAGAACAAAATATCAAAGTATAAACATTTATGAAAGAACCAGACAAAACTAACAGTTAAGAACAGAAACCAACGCCAAGTATCCCCTCCAACGCGTGGAAGTAAAAACTTTTACCATCGCTAATGGCAGCTTCCAAGGAAACTTGGACAATGTCGTGTTGGGAAGTCTGCCTTCCATGTGTATCATAGGACTGGTTTCCAATAAAGCTTACAACGGGGACTACGCAGAAAACCCCTTCCACTTCAAACATTTCGACGTAAATCACTTGGCTCTGATAGTCGACGGTCGTCAAGTTCCCTCCACCGCTTTCAAACCCGACTATACAAACAATTTGTTTGCTCGCAGCTACACCAGCGTGTTCCAAGCCATCGGCAAGCTCGGACAAAACGAAGGGCCCGACCTGAGCTATCTGGAATACAACAAGGGAAATGCGCTGTACGGATTCGACTTATCCAGCGATTTATCCAGTACTCAGAACCATTTCAATCTAGTGAAGCAAGGCAACATTCGAATAGACATTCGGTTCAGTAAAGCACTTACAGAAACTGTGAACCTCGTACTGTGCATGGTGAACCAGACAGTTATGGAAATTGACAAGTCACGCTCTATCATCTACGATTATTAAAAAAAAATGAACACCCTCGAACTGCGTCATGCTGCCACGAGCGATCCGTTTCTCAAACAATACTTCGGCGGCGTCTTCTCCTGCGATATGCTTCCCAAGATTGCCGAACACAGAGCGTACATCGTTAATTTGGACAATTCATTCAAGCCAGGCAGTCACTGGGTAGCCGTGTGGTTCGTTCCATCGAAAAAACAAGTCTACTATTTTGATTCTTACGGACTGAAACCTACGAACATTCACATCATCCGTTTCCTGAAACGCAACTCTATTTTCAAGTTCTATAACGACAGCATCCTCCAGTCTCATTGTTCGACAGTGTGTGGCCAATATTGTTTGTACTTTCTGTGGCACTGCGTGCGTGGATAGCCCTCAGAATGCATCATCTCTGATTTCGACGAACATTCTAGAGTAGAAAACGATCTAAGAGCTGTACAGTTTGTTTAAAAGAAGTTTTCCGTGACACATCGGGCTCCCTTCTACGATGCTGGTTGCGAACAGAAATCCCAATCTCTCCAAACACGCAGCATGATGTGATTTGCTTAAAGACTGTGCATCGAAGAATTTTTTCTTCATTCTTTTGGCAAGATGGAAGCGAGTCACTACACGACTTCGGACCGTGAGAAAACTTTTGCCAGAAGATGGAGTCATACCGATAACTTAACGGCTCGCAAAATGGCCGAAGCCGGATTTTTCAGGTGCGGAAAACAAGTGGACGATAAATTTGGATCACGAGACGTCGTGATGTGTGCCTATTGCGGTTTTCGTCTCGGAGACTGGGTGTTGGAAGATGATCCTCTCGTCGAACACAAGAAGTGGAGATCATCCTGCCCTTTTGTGCTCAAATTTCCCAGAGGAAACGATACTGATGACCAGGACGAATTCCGTAAAGTCTTCCCCGATGCATTTTGTTACTACTGCGAATGTGCGAGAAAATGGTGCGACAGAAGAACAAGAATTATCCTAGGAAAACGACCCTACAGTATTTAATCTTTTATTTTTTAATTTTATATAATGGTTTTGTAATTTTAATCGTAATAAAAAAAAAAGTCTGTATACACAAAATAAAAATGTGAGTGGTCTTTTTTCTCTCCTTTTACTTTTTTGTGTGTCAATGTCTGTTTTTTATTTTTACATGTGAAGCAGGAAGAGATGAACAGAAAGGTTTTTTTTTTTTGGAAGAAAACAGAAAAGGTGTTTTCCTTTTCTGAAGTAAACAAATGAAGAGATGTAAAGAAAAAAAAAGTTTATTTTTTGTTTTTTTGTGAAAAGTATCTTACTTTTCTGAAGTAAATGTTTTGTTTCGGATATTTTATATTTTGCAACAGAAGAAAAAAAAAGGTTTTGTTTTAATCTTTTCAGATAAAACCTCGATGCATCCTAAAGTTTTCTTCACTGAGAGATGACGGAGCATTACTACTCGATTGCAGACTGCGAGAAACGTTTGAAGGAAGATTGAGTCATCATACCTATCATTTGTCGGCGCTCAAAATGGACGAAGCAGGGTTCGTCAAGTTCGACGATGAACAAGACACCGTGATGTGCCCCTACTGTTACTCATCCTTTACAGGCTGGGGTCACGAAGATGATCCCATATCCCTGCACAAGCAGTGGAGCCGTTCCTGCATGTTCGTTCAAGCTTACCTGAAAGGACTTTTTTTTACCCAATGACGACAGCGACGTTGAAGACGATGACTTCAAAGTGATCTATCCAGGTTTTGAAGAGTACAGGGTCGAGTGGGAAGGAAGAGTGAGAGACAAGATGAAGCAAAAAGGACTCATGTCTCAAAGTTTATCGGGGGCGAGAGAAAGAAGGTACGCCGCTGAAGGATACCTTCGGTTTTTAAAACCTGACGAACCAGAAACTGAGATAGATCCGTCCCGTACCTTTATCTGGTGCTAGAGAAAACAAAAAAAAACAGTTTGTTTAAATAAAAGAGTTATTACTTTAAAACAATAATGTGTTTGCGTTGTTTCTTTTATGATACATTTTTTGTTGTTGTTTGATGATACATTTTTGATACGGGCCGGCGGGCGGGGGGGGGGGGTCAGCAGCGTGGCAACTGGGACGCGTTGCGTCCCACTCGCCAACCCACACACACAGCCACTCCTTCCCATTCAGTGCGGCGCACTACCCACCAGCCTATTATGCTAATTAGGTTTAGTATTATGCTTTTAGGCCCGTGCATATTGCGATTCCCATGTTGGAGGTTTTCCTCATTAGAGTTTTTTTTTTGTTTTATTTTTATTTTTTGTGCCAAGCCTTCTCAACCCATCACCTTTCTCCGGGGGTGTGATAACGTCATACGTATTTTTAATACGTATATGAACCATCAGCCCATGTTAATCCTATGATGAGAGTGTCTGTAGTTTGATTTGGCGTATAAAACACCTATGACGTTGCTTCCTGTTTAGATGGGAAAAAACGAAAAAGACGCCATCTTGGATTTCATTTTCCCCATGTTATACTGACCACTGTAAAATCTTCGGATCTGAAATACAGTAGACTTTACTACTATCGACTTAAAGTTGTCGTTAAACAAATTAAGCGAGATTCTTGTAAGTTCTTTTTCTCAAATCGGGTTGTTGGCCCATGGAATGCACTCCCTGCGGATGTTGCCCAGGCACCTACATTAGCAACCTTCAAATCTAGGCTAAAAGGCGTCAATCTGACGAAATACGTAAGCAATTTTTAATGCATTTTATAATTATTTGGGACAAAGGGATTGCCGGCTTTGTTACATTTGATATTGTTTTAGTTTTATGTATTTAGGTAAAGTATAAGTGGATACAAAAATTCTTTCTTTATCCTTTTGTGTTTAGATTCACAATAAATTGTATATCTTACATTATAAACCAAAGTCTCATAGCAGAAATGAAGCAATCGCAACGACGACCCGCGGAAGGGGAACAATAAAAACGTGCGAGTGTGTCAATTCTTTGGCTTGAAGTTGAAACTGGGACGTTGTTGCCCTGAAAAGAAGTTGAAATTGACACATTGTTGCCTCGACTAACAATTTGCTTTGCGCGGTCATCGCAAAGGCATGTCTTAAATGACGTCATGTACGAAAGACAGTTATTATTCGCACGCTACTGGGAGTGGGGAGGAGACTGAACGGGGAATGCCCGTTGGTGGGGCAGTTCTTATGTTAGAGCCACTATTTGATTACGACATTGCCTTGCGGAGGGAGACGATTGACGAAAGGCAGCACCGAGCAAATACTGGGAAACAACCACGCGTCAAACAAATCCCCGGGCAAAACCGGGTACGATGCTAGTTATTATTATAGTATTTATATCCATATTTTTATTTAATTTTTAATTTTTAAATCAGTATTTTTATGTGCGTGCGTTCTTTTATTGTTTTATATAATTTTATTGTTTTATATAATATTAATATAATACATTATTCTGTATAGTTTTTATTGTTACTACATTGGTTACTACAGTGGTGGTTTTAATTAGTTTGCTTTTATGATGTTTTATGGAGCTTTTATTATTAATTTATTGCTTGCTTGTGTAATGTAGTGACATTACCTTATGTTGGTTGATATTTAACATTTAAAAAAAAAGTTTAATTGGTGACAGCGTGAGATAATTGGCCATCTCCCCTACCATGCCTTTCCTACACGTCTGGCGATGCCATCGGGGACCTTTGTGTCCCTGGTAGGTCTAACCTTGGTGGTAAGGCAGTCGTGACCTTACCCAACCTACCGATTCCAATTCTTTTAGCCATGTTATTTTAAACTTGTTTTATATTTAACTTGTACGCATGCTTTTAATTTGTGCTTTTCTATTTTAATAATCCCACTCTTTGCCACACCCTCCCATCTTACTTTTAATTTTCATATACACTATATACTGATATCCCCTTTTTAGGCTGGCAGTCAGTGACCCACTGGGTCCTTGCCAGTCCTGTTGCTCCAGCAACAATTATTATTATTATTATTATAGCCAGAATTTTACTTTTTCGCTTAGGCGCATGCAACTCTAATTCCGCGCACACAACTTTCAAATCAAGCACAGTTTTATCACTAAGCAACTCCATGTTAAAATTACTTAATTACCTAAGTAACCAACAATCAAAAAAATAAAACCAACATGCACAACAGTTCCCGCAAGCTCTAAACAACACTTTTTCCCCAAACGCCCTAATACCACGGTCTAAAAAAAGTTTGCCACAGCTCACCTGTTGCCACGTTGTGGAGACTGTCTGGACGGCTACATCTAAACTGACGATACCCAGGCTTGCACTGACGATGACTACGAACTCTATTTTGCTTCTTCCTTTACCGGAATTCGCTGAAATTTTTCTTCTCACACGACGAAGTACAGCATTACCGCCCACTCTCGCTGATAGGAATGTTTTCCGCCCCTCGTCCAGTCACAATCTTGTCTGCCAGCTAAGCTTTTCCGTCACTTGACTCGTCTTTCTTGAACAACAGGAAGCCCCTTTAATAATAATAATAATAATAGCAATTTCACCCGCTAATGGGCGTGGTAACGGAAGGGATTGCCCACCCACACCGTCCCAATGATCATCGTTTAGTAGGTGCGTCGTAAAAATTTTGCAAGGTCAATTTCACGGATCGCTAGTTTAAAGGATGACACTGTCATCAAAGAGATGACAGTATTCGGTAAGGAATTCCAGCAGTCAACAACCCTATTAGCAAAGAATAACTTCCTACAATCGGTCCAGGAAGATTGCTTTTGCAATTTCAGATGGTGCTCACGAGTATGGGTGGTTAGAGATAATGAAAAAAATGGTAGAAAAATCGAAAGTTGGTCTTTAACAATTTGAAAGTTGAGTGCAAGGTCATATCTGAGTCTGCGCAATTCGAGTGGCTCCAGTCCCGTTCTACGAAGCCTGTCACTAGCCGATAACGAACGCAGGTCAGGTATGGAACGAGTGAAAGTACGCTGCACTGATTCCAGCAAGTCAATGTCCTTCAATAGATGCGGTGACCAAAGGAGGCTGGCATACTCCAATAGTGGTATCACATAGACTTTAAATGCCCACACTTTTGTATTGGTGTTAGTTTTGCCAAAGCACCTGTTAACAATAAATAAACGTCGGAAGGCATCTGAAGTAATTTTAGAGCAATGCCCTGAGAACTTATGATTGGAATTAAACAGGACACCCAAGTCATTAACTGAGTGCTTTTCCTCGATCTTGAATCCGTCAATAATCTTCCTCTCACACTGGTTGCCGCCAAAGTCGAAATTCTGCCATGGAAAGTGAACCCACTGAGTTGGAGAAGTTCAACACTGCCCTCTAAGTTAACATGACCGCCGACTTTCGATGCAGCTATGCCCCTTTAACGTGAAAGTCCGGATGTAAGCCTATTGATGTAGCATCCTGGCCGTGGAAATTCGAACAAACTGCTGCCACCAATGTAATTTCAAGGGTTCACTGCAGACTTGTTAAATTCAAACTTCTTTACTTCGTCCTTAGACATAACGCATTTTACAAAAATTTACATTTAACAATCCGCACATGAATCGAGAAATTGTCCAACAAGACAGTTCGTACAAAGAGTTCTGTCCTTGTTGCGTGCTTGTTGGGAAAAACTTCTTTTGGCGCCAAACCTTCTTTATTATAAGGGCTTGTTCCCGACAAAATATGGAAACACTTTCGGTCAAAAAGGAACGCACGTGTCTAGCACGTGGAAATTGTAGCCAAAGACCCGCATTCCACACTTGGCAAATGTTTCTTTCGAGCGTTCGAATAGAACGACGTAATTAGCCCTAATTACAGTCATTAGGTAATTACGGACAAGCCAGCAAGCCAGAGATGGCAACTTTACAACAATAGATAACTTTAGAAATGCGTTATCTATTACATATCATCTTCGTTTATGCTCTATGGTTATAAAAATCATATCAAAAACCAAAACTGGTTAAAGGGGCCGTCAAGTTTCGAATGGTTCGGCCCTTCAAAGGAGTGATATCAACACACCAAAACATTCGCCAAGGTAATCACACCACTTAATAATTCGAAGGTTAAATGAAAACTAGATCATTGCTACTTTCGGTAGCAATGTTAAAGTTTTCATTTTACGTCCAAAGTATTATTCGGTGTGATTAAGTTGGCGAATGTTTTGGTGTGTTGATATCACTCCTTTGAAGGGCCGAACCATTCGGAACTTGGCGGCCCCTTTTATCAGTTTTGGTTTTTGATATGATATCACTCTTTTTTTTTTTAATTGTGTATTGATTCAACTCCAGTACCGTGTAGATGAGTAATAAAGTGCCATGTCAACAAGAAATTGGTTTTCAACAATTTGCTACTACCTTTTGCCTATAGGCCGAACCATTCTCAACTTAGTCACATCTTTATTGGCTTTTGGTTTGGTTTTAATTGTATTGTAATTTGTTGTATTTAGTTAGTTTTGGTGTGTTGATATCATTCCTTTGAAGAGCCGAACCACTTTCAACTTGGTGGCCTCCTTACCAGTTTTTGGCTTTGTTTAGTTTGCTTTGTTTTTACACTGGGTTTATTTTTCGTAAATTGAACGTGAAAACAATTTCTTTGCAACGTTGTTTAGATTTATTGTGATACACTAGTGTGTGCCTTGGCACGTACGTCATTATACACGTTCTCATTGTCGGAACTTTGGCAGTCCAATGAGAGACGATGCCGACAATACTAACAATGGTTATAAGAATATTTTCGCACTTACGCGCCCTCCCACGCCATCCCTGTTACGCCCCCAGGCTCCAAACCATAAAAGGTGCGCAGTTCGTATTGTAGTCCACCCATTCGTCCAATTTCATAGCTGGAAGCCTTCCCGTTTTCTGGGAATCGATGAATAATCACCCTATGGGATTTAACATCAGGATGAGCGGACTAGTTAGCTAGCTAGCTACGTAGTAACACATTTACAACGTTATTGAGGGGCAGATTATGAATTGAAAGCAGCCTAGCTGGCATTCAAACACGAGTTAATTTTTGTCAGGTGGGTCATTGCTCTTGATTTCAACACAATTTAAGCTTTTGTACCGCATTATTATTTTTTCCCAAGTAACTGAAATGTGCCCAACTATGCTTCAAGATATAAGACACTGACGCAATGGCGTCGCGCTACAATGGTTTACAACCTCGACAATTGAATTGATGTGATGTTTGTTGTGATGTTTGTTGCCTAACTTGGCGCGACACACTAGCGTGTGTCTAGATACACTGCAAAATGCTCTAAGGTTATAGAAATATTGAGTTTACTTTTTCATATTTGCTTTTTTCTTCAAAGAAGGGAGCCAGTTCCATATGTGGCCACTGCCCCACCATCAAGTGTTCGTATCTGTGATAAAATCTTATTATTATTATTATTTTTTTTTGGAAAGGCTGGGTCCGAAGGGTGTGGGAGCGACGGCGTCAGGACTTTATTGCTTGGGGACCGACAGAAGGCACAGATGGAAACAGAGTGGGCAAAGGACATTTTTCTTCAAGTCTGGCGTATAAACACACAAATTAAGCTGCATATATACTGGAAAAATAAAGTAAATAAAATAAAACGAAGAAAAAAAAATAAAAGCTCAGTTTAGTAATTTGATTTCAAGTTTACTCTGCAAGGTTTTTCTTTTTATTATTTCATTTCTGGTGGTGGGGGTCAGGGGGCCGGACGGAGGGGACTGAAAAATTTGGGCGTCAAGGCCTACCCTGGCCCACCCCTAGCGCTATCACTGGGTGTGGGGAGGGTCTTATAACAAGATCAATAACTTTCCCCATCACAAACCGACTTTTTTTTGTGTGCCAATCAACAACTCTTGGTTCGTGGCGGTCGCCGTCTGTGGGACCCAGCCATTATGCCAAACCTTAAATAAATTTATTTTGCAAGTAATCTGTTAATTAGACAGTGCTGCCCTGGGATCCCCGTTGTTTACAACGTCCTGGACACGTAACACCCTAGGATTTCGTGGCAATCTATCTGCGTTCACAATTTGTATTGTATGAATTAAGGGAAGTCATTTTTACGATAAACACTAGAAGGCAAGGGGAAAGAAGGATGGCAAACTGGAAATAAGCAGTCGATTACAGTGCCTGTTACATAAATTCGGTGTCACCACACTGTCACTGAAAGCAAGGGGGGGGGGAGGGTTTATAGATGTGCTGATTGAGTGAGCGAAGGGAATGAAAATCATCGTTTGTCAGCCAGTATGCTCAAAATTGGCACAAAGAAACTTAATATTGATGATGCATGGACATAAACATGAGTGACGGGCAGCACGATACCAAACTGTAAATAAGCAGTTGTTCACAGTCCCCGTAATAAAAATTCGGCGTCACCACGCTGTCACTGCAGGAAAGAAGGCAAGGGGAAGAAGGTTTTATGGTGGTAAGGGAGACGTGCTGAATGAGTGACCGAAGTGAACCAAAATCAGTGTTTGTTAGCCAGTATACGCAAAATACTGATTAAAAAATCTTACTATGATTCAGCATAGCTTATAACACGCGTCCTGAGGACGGGCTTCCTCTAGTATTTATTAATATCGCCCCTTTATATCAAAATGTTGCATCATACTGATAATTCAAGTTTAATTAACGCTTTTTGTATTAATATGCTAAACGAAGAAACACAATGGATTCAATATTCGTTTATTACTCAAATTAAGAGCTAGTTTCGTTTTATCTATTTCATTATTTCATTTCTTTTTTATGGTGACGGTTGCTGAGCAATGGGCAAAGTTCAGCCTAGGTGGCTGAAAAAACTGATCTGTTCGATGACTGCAAAGGGGCGAGAAAGAACTAAAAGACTGGAACCCTGAACCTGGACCCTGACTGGAACTGAAACCATGGGTACTTCCCGCTGACTAGGCCGGACATTGTACCCACTGCCCTACTTGGGAGGAGGGACGGGGAGGGTCTCCAGACTCCAGACGAGCTTAGTCTGTTTCAGTCTTTCTCAGTGGTAACCTAACGGTAACAAACATACATACAATGAACGAAAGCAACTTTGCTTTTAACCTCCACACTAGAAATAATGCAAGCAAGCAAGAAATCAAAGAATAAAGGTAAACAGCAATCAGGCAGCATTAACGACTGTCTTGTTCCTGTGAGAATCAAGATACACTAATCTGAGAAAGAAAGAAAAGACAACTGCCCCGACTGGGAGTCGAATCCAGGATTTCCCGCTGACTAGGCCAGGCGCTCTAAACATTGCTGACCGGGGCAGATCCTGGCTACAGGCTCCAGCCAAGGGCCAGATTCAACTGTCAGGATCCAAGTAACACTCACGTTTTACTAAAATAAAAAAGCGTTAAACAATAAAACCATTAAAATAATCTTGAAGAATTACTAAAACAGAATCTTCATTCTATACTAAACAGCATTCTATTACAAAGGCAATACTCGGTTGCAAACGTTGACTGCAGAAAACGAATTGTCATTGACCTAGGACTACATGGAAGATCGAGGGCAACTTGTAGAAAAAACTTTAAAGAAAATAAAAATGTTTATTTTACGTACCAATCTAACCATAAACAGAGTAAACTGTCCACCCACGAGGGGGAAGAGTCTAACGCGGTGAAAAGTCGATCTTACTAGCAATGTCTAAAAGCAGTTCTGAGCCATATTAAAAGGCCTAGTCTGCATGTTACATTTTTTTTATTTACAGGCCAAATACATGAAAAACTAATAGTAATTTTAGGCTTTGAGTTTTACTTTCAGACTGCCACATTTTTGGTAAACGTTTTCTTTAATTTAATAACTTGAATCGTGAAGCTCAAGTTCAATATTGAAAAGTGTGGCAAATGACAATGAAAAGTTGTTTTTTTCCCCTTTCATATTAGCGTGCTTTTACAAAAATAAAACGTATTGTATGTTTTTGATAAAAGTTATGGTTTGAGTTACCATTAACCATTAATTTGATTTTATGTAGCCCCTACAATGAAAAAGATTTGATTTGACAACCTGGTCTTACAATGGCATAAACTGTGTTGATCGATATGTAAATCAAACACGTTTAATTGACACGCTTTATGTCTTTAAAACCAAATTATGAATAAATTCTTTACAACCAAATCAGAAGTTTTTATTATAGTTATAAATTATAATAAGAACTTCTGTGCAGGTTACCTGGCACAGAAAATAAGGAATTTACATAATAATAGACCATTATAGAATTTTGTCATTAAAAGTACCGCACACCGCTCATAACAATTTCTTCAACAATTTAATTACCATTATATTCTTCCACATTCAAGTAGCTGTCCATTTAGTGGAGGTTATATAAAATCGATAATGACAAATAAGTTTTGAGCTTATGTGGAAAACTGCCTGGAATGTTAATTGCTTTTAGCTACGATAGTTTCAAAATGTTGTGCAGCCACGGCTGCATATTTAAGTATGTCAAACATTATATTCTAATTACAGCAGAATGTCTTGTGGATGCATTAAAAGCTGTTTGCATATAAAGATTATATTGCATATAAAGAGATATGCATACTTCCCTTCCATGTTTTAGCGTGGCAACATGTCCTTTAAATCTGCTACCACAAACGCCGCTGACGCCCAGACAGCAGTACAAGCGTCCAAAGTGTCAACATTTTCGATGGTTAGCATATCTGCTTCGGTATGGTGAAACCAAAAGTACCGTTCATTCTTATTGAGCAAGCCTGCCTGGGGGATTCCTGTGAAAACCTCAATATCTGGGCCTTCTGCGTCTTTAACTAATTTCGATGCTCCCATAGGTTTTAAAAGATTTACAACCTCCCGCATGATACAAGTTGCTTCGTCGTTTCCTGAAAAACTAAAACCAGTTGGATGGAAAGTGCCATGGTCAGACTCCATCACCAAATCAAAATTTGCCATTTTATTTCTGTGCGCAGCGTAATAAGCATTAGCTCCCCACACACCCTGTTCTTCAGCCGTCCACAAGACGACACGCATCGTGCGACGAGGGCGAATTCCGAGTTCTTTCAAAAGTGATAAAGCACTCCAGGATATGAAAGCGCCAGCCGCATCATCCATGGCTCCTTGACCAACGTCCCAACTGTCCAAATGGCCGCTTACAAGAACAATCTGAAAGTGCATGTGAAACACACAAGAAAATGTAGGATTGAATTGCCAGGATAAACCACTGTAAACGGTTAACAGAAATGAACAAAATGCAGCCATTTGAAATACACAAGTACTGGTGGTTATTGAACCAAACACTGTGTCGAAAGAAAAGTCCTGGTTATATATCAATTAAAAACTACATCACCAGATAACACACACTTAATGGATACCAAAACGCACATACTAGGTACACAATACCGAAGCTGCGTTAGAATATGCGTTAGAATACACCAAATCTTTGTACACTTGTTGTTGGTAGACAATGGTATTTCAAAATTTACTAAGAGATAAAGCTAATAAAATAATAGCAGATTTTCTGTTACTTTGGTGGATTTACTGTACATGCCATTTGTTTACCACACAGACTTACGGCATTTAAAACAATAGCTTACTTAACCAACGACAGTATTTGAAGACTTCCATTAAAAAAAAAACACTTATGAAAACACAATGAATTCTTCAATATGGCATGCTTGGCTTTTCTAACCTGTTCTGGAAACTGACGACCTCTAATTTCGGCAACCGTGTTGCGTGATTTGACGAATGGCAAATTTTCCGCTTCCATTTTTAATGTAATCTCCATTGTTAGGCCTAAAAAAAATAAAGATAACGTGTGGGTTTAAAAACAAATAGTTGACTTTACCCTAGGAAGAAACTAGCACTAGTAAGCCATGTAGCCATGATTTTAGTTTAGATTGTGTAGGAATCTGAAGGTTGTAAAGAGTTTCACGAATTAAAAAAGTTTCGAGGTTAACTCTACTGTTGGGCTTGGCAGTAGAGGGGTGTGAAGTGGAAAGTATCTATTTTATGTCCAGGGAAATTGGAATGTTGTGTTGGGGTGCTATTCGAAGCAAGGCAATTAATGTTGGAAATATGAGCGGTTATACGATCTCTTCCGGGAAAGGGGTAACCAAAGTCAGTGGGGAGAGGAGAGACTGTTTTTTCGTGAGTCGAGACGGACATCAAATTCGTACATAATTGTGGCAGGATCCTACACTGTCTTAACAAGAGAACAAAGATAGTGTAAGGTTTTGAAGGTATGGCAGGGGGAGACTGGGCCCAACAAATGTTACAGATTTCATCAACTAGTAGGAGGGAGCTACCCCACTCCTGGCATGCTGGTAATTACTTTTCAGGTAATTTTTAGTGCGTGCTGAGCATCTGAAGGGAATTGGGTATCACGGAAAACATAGCAGACCTTGCCTTTTAATGCGGAAAGTCAAATATGAAGACGAGCTTGGGTGTTGAAAGGTATGATACGGCAAATTTGGGTTGGTTTAACAAAGTGCTGGTAAGAGACTGCAATAGAAAGAAAGACTGACATCGAGAAAAGACAAATAATTTGAAACGGACAGCTCAAAAGTAAATTGGAGTGAGAGATGGAACTTATTGCATGCTTGGATTGAGGCGGTCAAATCAGATGGGTAGATCTGGTTGATCTGGTTGATCTGGATGTCATCGATGTACCAACTGTAATTAAAAATAGTAAATTGAGTGTAAAGTTGGTGGCCAAGCGTGTCCAAAGTAATGTCACACAAGTACCCATAAGGCAACCTGAGGTGTGGTAAAACTGTTTGGGAATCGATAATACCCTTAACTAGATCAACCCAATTGATTTCACTGCCTTAACCCAAACATACAATAGTTCCATCCCTCACTCCAATTTACTTTTGAGCTGATCGTTTGATCAATCTTTCTTTCGATTATAGGGGTGTCTCTTACTTGCGCTTTGTTAAACCAACCCAAATTTACCGTGTCATATCTTTCAACACTCATGCACCCCTTCATATTCAATTTTTCGTATTAAAAGGTCAGACTTGTTTTCCGTAATACTCAATACCTTCAGGCACTCAGCACGCGCTTCTTAAACTGAAACGTAAATACCAGCATGCCGGGACACCCTCCCAGTAGTTGATGAAATATAACGTTTGTTGAGCCCAGTCTCCCTCTCGCCCATACTTTTCAAAAACCTTACGCTGTCTTTACCCCTATCTGGCAAAATTAGTTATCTCATTTTCTGTATGAATTTTTTGTACTAATCTTACCTCCATCTCGTTTCTTATTTCTACCCCATCTCCCACTCTTAAAACAACTTCTTACGAAAAAACAGTTTCGTGTCACTAAACCTCTCCCTACCGACTTTGTTTATGCCCTTATCTGTGCCGAGTGCCCCAATATTTACGTGGGTCAAACAAGACATGGAAGAGATGATATAACCAGTCATATTCTTATATTAATTGCCTTGCTCGCAATAGCACCCCTGCACAACATTCCACTTCCCCTGAACATAAAAAAAGATACTTTCCACTTCTCATCTCTGTATCCAAACCCATTATTTGCAGAAGGGATAACCTCTAAACCTTTTTAATTCTGGCACATCGTGAAACTCTTTACAACCTCCTGATTCCCATACAATCTAACCTACAATCATGGCTACAATTAATTACTCTTGACCCTCCTCCCAATGATGATGGACCTCTTCCACTACCTCTATTGTGGTCCTTCTCTCCCATCACCACTTCCGCAAACCGTTTAATTTCCAAGGTGGCAGCCCTGATTTGAGGTGCTGAGTTTGTTTTTTATCTATTTTTTTTTTATTAACTTTAAAAAATGATGCTAACGTTCTTCTGCTTGGAAATATAAAAGAAGTGTTTTTACAGCGCATGGAGCTTTTTCGTGTACTCTTTATCAAGTAAGAAAAATGGGTGACCATTTAATGAAATAAGTTTCATTGGTACTTTGTACATTGGTAAAAATGCACCACTGTACATTGGTACACAGAACTTTAATGAAATAAATTTTATTTGTGCATAGCTGGTTCAGACTGCAACAGCAAAAGGCTGAGAGACAACGAACTACAGCACTGAAAATATTCTCCACCGTCCCACTACCGTGACAGCCCAAACCAACCAACAACGAACTGGTAATTATGCATAATGGGGTTCATTAAACGTTTACGTTTGCGCACCTAACTATGACCATACCTCCCGTCAATTGTGCCTCTGTTTTATTTGAGAAGTTATATCCCAAGTGAATGTAGTGCTGAATACCTAATTTTTGGTTGATCTAGTAATCATCGGTGTGTACAGATATTTATGAAAATCAAAGCATTAATCAAATCTGGGAACTTGTAGTATTCTACTGCCATCCAACTGAAGTTGGCAGTGACTAGCCATCCATTGATTGGTGTGCTATGTCAGTCAGACTACGAAAAATATTACGTGCAAACTTGTGTCAACAAACATTGACAGACGCACTGAGGTCTCAGGGTAAGTTCCTATGTGACTGTCGAAAAAGTCATCATCGTTCGTAGAAGTCGTTGCAGTCTGCTGGCCTCTAATGCAACACATTTTTGTTCTATTGAAGTTGATACCGACTTGCCATCTGTTTTTGGTTGGTGCACGATGTCAGTAAACTAGAAAAATATGATGTGCAAGTTTGTGTCGATCATCGATCGCAGACTCCCTAAGGCCTCAGGGTTAAGTTCCCATGGTGATTGTCGAAAAGGTGATTATATTAGCAGAAGTCGTTGGGAACTTTTAACAAATTTTCAGATTTAACGGACAATTTTAAGAAATGAACCAATAATGAACCGAAAGTAGCAATGTTCTAGTTTTCATTTAACATTGAATTATTAAGCGGTGCGATTAACTTGCGAATGTTTTGGTGTGTTGATATCACTCCTTTGAAGGGCCGAACTATTCGGAACTTGGCAGCCCCTTTTACCGTTTTGGTTTTTGATATGATTTAACTAACCTTTGGTTAAAAGAACTTTTCTTCTGTGTTTTTAGGTTCATTGTAAGCGACGTTGACTGTATTACTATTAACTCCCGTGTTAGTAAGGGTCAGCCTATAGGTCCTTGAGAGGTTATAACGCCGCCAAAAACGAACATTTTAAAACCAAATTTGGAATCTAGCCCCGACTAGTCAAGGCCTGGCTACAGTCCGAAAATTGTGAAATTCGGTCCAGCCAAATCATAGATCCAGAGAGGGGCCAAACAGACAAATTCTTGTTCTTGTTCTACTTCTGGGAAATGTACCTTCCATCTGTTCTCTCTACAAGTCAAACTACACCACCTAAAATCACGGGAATAGGCTCAAATAGCTTCGTATGTGGGCATGTATGTGCCTTTTCAAGATTATTTGAGTTTAACTGAAATTGTTATTTAGAATAAAAGCCATCACGTGCTAAATGAAACAATGTTGTTTTTGCTGACAAAAAACAAAGTTCTCCCTACTGTAACGAAATGCTGAAAACCAAATACAAGTATGAGCGTTCATAAATTATGTAACGCCTGGAGGGAGTTCAGCAAACGTTTTACTATCTGTTATGATGGGGGGAGGGGGAGTATGACGAAGTGTTACGTAACAGACTAATTGTTTGCGATATTTTTCAACAATTGTTATCTACATTTTTTTAGCTAAACTATTTTTCTAACATCTGTTTAACGACTTACATTTTTTTTTTTACAAATAACTGGTCATTACAACCGTAGGTACTACCATGGTCCGTCAATCCTATTACATTCGGCAACGGTCTGCTGACATACTTCTGAAAACTTACTTATACCACGAGAATTTTCAGATGGCGCTACTAGTAAATGAGGGGGAAAATGCTGCTAATTTACAATGTGAGTGTGTTGGAAGAACATTGCCGTTAGGCGTTTGAGAACGAATACCGACGAAATTACGTCAGATAAAAAAATCCAATAAGAAAGAAATTAAAGTAGAACTTCAGCTATTATTTATCCCATGAATTAATTTTATTTCATAAATTTTATTTTATTTTATTTTATTTTATTTTATTTTATTTTATTTTATTTTATTTTATAAATTTATTAGCAGTAAAAAGGCAGAAATCTCTTGGCATATGAGAACAGCGTCACAGCTGCACAGCTGCATTGGCATGGTGACCATCCACAGTTTGGCAACAAGCTCAGCAGACAGTGGGAGCGGGAAATTCAATGTACCACATACTCAATTTGAAATATGGATGAACTGCCGTACATGTACAAATATTTGGTAGCAACCTGGATATGAAGATTCTAGTGAGAAGAGGGATATGTTTCGGTTCCCTAATAAGAATGAGGCTTTCGGGAGAAATGAAAGAAAATGCTACCCCAATGTAACGACGAACTTGTCGTCAAAGCTAGAGTAAGCGACGCGCACTTCGAAAGCCGTTTCATTGTTACAAGCTATCCGATAACAGTAAATGGAGTTGTTATTCAGCAACCTAAACTATGCCATTTGCTAACTCGACATTGACAATATTCCTTCAGTTGCCAATGTATTTATCTAGAACGTTGCCTCAGCCATGCTCATCTTAGTCAAAATGAAAACGCCCAAGCAAAGAGAAAAATAATGCTAGTAATTTAACGTTACATCTGAAGCTCTATTATAATGGCTCTATAAACATCCTAAAACCTCCACAATAGGATAGAGTGAAAAAAATCTATTAAGATTCTACTTTTGCTACTTCTTTTCGTATTTTGTCTAATCTTCACAAAAATTCAACCACCGGACCCCATTGTAGTTTGTATTATCACCTTAGTAATTACGCAGTTTTCCTCGTTTATTCAAACAGACAAAACAAAAAGAGTGATACGAGCTAACAGGGAAACCAGTTTTAGGAAAGAAAAAAATGTATTCGCTATCACCAAATAAGTTGTAGAAAAAGTTTTTGTTAGGATGGAAAGAAAAAAATATTTTCTACCAGTTTCCTATTTGTACCAATGTGTTCCCTACTGTTCGGTGGCAGGTAATACATTTTTTTTAGCATTTTTATTTTAACCTTTAGGATCACTCTGAGTTTATCAGGCGATTGGGTGGAGGGAGGAACTTGGAAGTTTGTAGTGGAAGTTTTTTAGTCCCACTCCCTAACAGGCACTAAAAAATCGTCCTTCCCCCTTGGAGGGCCTTGTTTTTTTCTAGTAGCCCCCCCTCCCCCCAGGAGATAAAAACGGGAAGAAAACGCGTATAGGCCCAATTATTACATCTGCTAATATACAATTTTTTTAGTCCTGAAAAAGCGTAGGCAATTGCAAACAATTAACACAGGATTAAAACTCAGACCTGTCACAGTACAAACAACAAGATTGAAACACGACCTTTCACTCATTAAATGTGGGTTACAAGAATAATGCATAAAATGGAAAGGAAAGCCGGACGGGAAAAAATCGAAAGATGCCGGGAGTATTCGTCTAGGGAAGCAGAAACCCGGGGAAAGAAACTAATTGCTTCTTTCGTAAAAATAATGCAAAGTACATCCTTAGTTATTTAGCAGCCTTTATTCTTTATTTCTTTGTTGAAATTGTTAAAAAGCGGCGGTCTGCTCATCGACAATGCAACGGAGGATCGCCATGCAACAGAGATGTGCACACGTGTGACGCTGTTCTCATTCTTTCCTTTTTACTACTAGAAAACCGGCTTTGGCCTATTGTAGGCGGAGCGAACAGACATTTATTTAAAATTATATGTAGTGTTTATTTTAATGATTTTACCATATTTGTTAATGCCCCTTAAAAATCTGGGAGAAATATTCACTCAGCTAAGTTTGGGCACTTTGCTTTTTGGTGTGACGTACTGCTGCTATACTTTGGCATTTGTCTTGTTTTAGGTTTTTTTTCTAAGTAGGCCTATGCTACGTATCATATTTATTTTAATAGGCTTTCGATTGCTCTAGCACTTAGTTTCTGGTTAGTTATTTTTAACTTCTTTCTACATCGCACGCTAAAGATATGGGCCATCACCGCCAACTAAAAATAAAACTGCATGGCTAGCACTGCTGGTTGGGCTGCTGGTGCTTATAATTCATACATTGTTTAATACAACTGCTACTTAGGGTGTCGTCCCTAGATAAAAATATTAATAATAAAGCATTTAAAAGTACATAAATCCTTACGGTATATCGTGCGACCCGATGAGATTGCAGTTGACAACATTTACACAGGTTAGAGTAGATGTTGCCAAATCACCTCGCACGCAAGAAAAAACAAGAAAATGACTGTGTTGGCAACATTCACATACATTTGAACTAATGTCGCAAAACTGAGTCATGCAGGAAAGCCAACAGGGATTTATGTTCCTTTAACTGCAAGCGAAATAATCATCATTAACGAAAGTTTTTAACAATAATTGATAGATTCAACATGTTGACAATGCTGCCTGTGGTGTAAAACTTGACGCTATCAACGAAAATGTAGAGGCGCACACCTCTATCACGCACAGCAACAGCGATCTCTATTATAATCTAAAACCGTATTATAATCTATCACTAACGATCACAATTGTAGGTCAAAAGGTGTTAGCTTTAGCTTTTAGGCCTAATTCTAACTGCATGGTTCTGCCAAAAAACGCTGATCGAAAAAACCATGCTAATTCTAGCTGCCGTTAAGTAGCAGCTGCGTTAGAGGGTAGGCCAATTCATTAGACCACCACGGTATCGAGGTTTCGCGTTACCATAGCAACGAGGAATCTTTAAACTATGAGATGCAGTGTTGTTGTTGGTCGTCTGCAGTAACTTTCGTTTTATATGCATTGCTTCGGCGTGATACGATGATTTAGGTTTCATATTCGATATTCCCATAGCTAGTGTAAACACCACTTTCGTCGCCATGATGAAGTAAATTTATTCCAAACATTCTTTTTTTCAAATGAAACTAATGTGTGTCGTTAATGGAATTCTTTTGTTTTTTATGATTGCGTTCCTTCCTGTAGTGGTTATATGCAACGATCAAATATTATTATTTCATTGAGTTACATCGAAAAAGGTTATTGTCTGGAAGAAAGTAATCAAAATCTTATTAGCCATGTTTTTTTAAAGTTCACTAAACTACCATCAGCACGGTGTAAGCTTCGTCGGAATTCCTTAACTGTTCAGGATTCCAAATTTACAATGGTGAGTGTTAGAAATAAATTTTAAAAAATTTAATTTTTTCCGTAATAATTGTTCGATTTACAGCAAATTTTGGCTCAGCAATACTTTTGGGGGTTTCAAGCGCTGCATCAAATTTCCTTCCAATCCGACCTTTCGTTTGGGCTCCACCCAGACTAAAAAAGTGCAACAGACCAACCAACATTTTACAAATTAGTGTCTGTTATAGGCTACGCTTTGCTCCGCCAATTAATAAAGTAAATTTTATGGGATAAAGAATAGCTGAAGTTCTAGCCTATTGTACTTTTATACTTGGATTTATTTCTTATTGCATTTTTTTTTTATCTACCGTCATTTCGTTGCTATTCGTTCTAAAACGCTGGACGGTATTGCTCTAACAACACATTCACATTGTAAATCTAAATCACCAGCATTTCCCGCCCACATTTAGGCTACTAGTAGCCCCATTGATTACTTTCGTGGCTTAAGTTTTCCTAAGCGCGCAGAATGGAAGTTAGCAGACCATTACCAAAGGTAATAAGATCGACAGACCATGGTACTACGTACTGCTCATAAAAACGAATTCAACCAAAAACAAAAACCTATACAACTGGAGGGCTGTTGGGGGGGGGGGGGGGGGAGAGTCAGAAAATGTTACCTATTTTCAGGTGGAAGGGGTCGAGCAAGTGATGCACTGGTGTTACAGGGGGGTCTAAATTCCTAGAACAAAACGTTACGTAATTTGTGAATGCGCCCTTATGTCGGCGTAGAAAACATGCCTGCTGGATTCCTGCATACTGTTCGGTCGGTGCACTGACTTTGCCTACTTGTTGAATGTAATGAATATTCGTACTAAAGGTAGCGCTCTGTGCAGGAGCTATTCCTAACGTTTTGCGTAGGAATGGTGCCTCACATTCAGTGTAGACACGAATCCTACATCATAGCATGTCAGTCTAGGTCTAGGAAGGAATCCTATCATCTCCATATGAATGTACTCTTTCTAACCTACGTCTGCCAGTGGGAAAATTTTCTCATATACGAGCCAGACGATTGATATCAAATGAAACAATGAATGTGCCATTGCCACTGTTAATCTGTATTGGACGCCATCTTGAAAACATGCCACCATTATGAAATTATGCTTATTATTGTCCATTTTCTTTCAAGGGAAATGAAGTAGTTGATACTAAGTGAAACAGTATAAGTGTGATCGTCACTAGTAATTGCTAATGGTCACCATGTTGAAAACGGGCAGCCATTTTGAAATTATGCTTGTCGTGCGATTTCCCTCAAATTAACATAAACGCTATTTTGTGATACGAATTAAAAAAATGAATGTGCCATGGTCAGTAGTAATATCTAACAACCACCATCTTGAGATCGGGCAGCCATTTTGAAATTATGCTTATTTCGACCGATTTCTTCAAATTTAGAATGGAGGCGAAATAGTTGATACCAAGTAAACAGTGAATGTGCAACCGAAGCTAGTAATTGCTAATGGCCGCCATCTTGAAACTGGGTGGCCATTTGGAAATTATGCTTATTATCGTCCGATTTCCTTCAATTAAGAACGGAGACACTATTTTGTGATACCAATTGAAGCAATGAATGTGCCATCGTCAATTGTAATCTCTAATCACTGCTATCTTGAAATCAGTTGGCTATTTTTAAATTATACGTATTATCATCCGATATCCAACTTTAGAAAGTAGAAGGCATAGTTGATAACAATTGAAACAGTGAATGCTCCATCGGCACTATTAATCTGTAATGCCCGCCATCTTGTAGCAGGTGGCCATTTTGAAATTATGCTAATTATTGCCAGATTTCCTTTAAACAAAAAGTTAAAAAACGTGAAATAAAAAAAAAGAATCTCTAGGTTGGCTGAATTGTGTGTTGTTTCCGTTGCAGGTAGTATACTGTCAATTGGACTGTTTTATAGTTTAGCTACAATTCTCAAAGTAACACGTATTAATAAACAAAAACGGAACGTTAAATGTTAAGAGTAAGGGTCTAAAGGTCAAAACCTAGAAGGAACACGGACCAGCTTCGACAGCAAGGGTCTAGGTGTACAATTTTGTCAGTAAGAGGCTGGTAAGTATTAGACCCTTACTACCAGATGACCAGCTTTCATCCTTGAGAATAAAAAAACAATGAATGCATTTTGACAAAACATTGTAAGAAATCCTTCTATGAAGGCCCATGTGATGATCCCATGGCAGTGAGGTGTGCGTTTCCTACTTTGCTTTAGGTTGAATAGTTTTCTTTTCGGTTTGGTAACATAAAAGCATACTCGCAATAGACAGCATCATTGGTTGTCATTAACTAGTTTAAATCTACGAAATTCCTATAAAGATAGTCAACATTTTTAAAGCATCAAAAGTCAAATGCTTTAAAAAAAGTTCTTTAAAGATATTCCAAGCACAAAAACCCTGCTACAACATTTCGTCTGAATTGGCTAGAATTATATTTACATAGTTGGCTTTACTAAGTTATTAAGAAAGTCCAATGTTAGTTCGGTATGGGTTTCCTGCTTAGCTTTTGGGTTGAAAATATTTATTTCCCGGTTTGGTAACATGGCAGCGTATTCGTAGTGGAGGGCATTATTGGTTGTCATCAATTAGCTTAAATGTACGGAATTTGTGTAAAGATAATGAACAATTCTAAAGCATCAAAAATCAAATGTCAACCTTCACAAGAAAATTGTGTTCTTAACGTTCTTTAAAGATATTCCAAGACCAAAAAAAAAAACCTGCTACAACAGGCCATGCACACGTATTGTCCAAAAAGGATAGAACTATATTTATAAAGTTAGATTTACAAAATTGAGCTGACCACAGGGTAGTAAGGGTCTAATGCCAGTCTCTGACAAAATTTTACGCCTAGATCCTGACTGTCAAAGCTTGTCCGTGCTCCTTCTAGGCTTTAACTTTTAACCTTATTCTTAACATTTAACGTTCTTTTTTTGTTTATTATCATAATAAACTCAACCAATGTTTGCAATACCTAAACGAGTTGCCATCCGCCAAAGCATTTCAGCGTCTTCGACTGTAATGCAGGCTGTGGGAATCTTGGTTACATTGTCCGAGTAGTCTTGCCAACCTGCATGTGGACTGTTAATGGAGAATGGCGTAATGGATCGGATTAGTGAAGCCACTGCACCAACCTCAGCTGCTCTGGTAGCACCAAACATACGATACTCCACCGATTCATCATAATTGATGTAGTCTTGGTTGTACACTACTATTTTACCCTGTGCCTGAAAACATTCAAGGAAAAAATATCAAACTTACTTAATCTTGACTAAGAATTGCTTCCAAAGTGCTAGATTAACTGGTTCAAAAATGCTTTAAAAACTGCTCGTCAATTTGGCCACTGTGGTACAGAAAAGAATGCATAGGGTTTAATAAAGGGACAATACTCGCTTGGCCATTTTTATTAAATTTCCTCAATACACTACCGGATGTAGTTTTCTAAGAAATCATGAAACAAAACTTTTTTTCGTTAGACCAATTTTTTTTAGTAATTGAATGATAGGCCATAGTCGTTTTAAGGGGTGCTTCTCATCTCCACCCAAAAATATCTACCCCACTGCGGTAAATTTTTTTGACCCACCCGCTCCCACAAATCCAGAAATTTCAATTTTACAATTGTCATAACCCAACTTTGTTGAGTGAGGACTCTTCGATTGGGGTGGGGGGGGGGGGGAGACAATGGCACAACATTAGCTTCATCTTGACAATGACAGTATTTCTGTTTTTATGCAAACAAGTAGCATTTCCTAAAAATATAAGCTGCTACAGATCTACCGCCAGCTTTTATGTCATTGTTGCTACAACCAAATTGTTTCTTAGGTTTTTTTTAATAGAGAGAGAGAAATGGGCATTTATTTTACTTTGGTGTAAAATAAATGCCCATTTTTCTCTTTCTATTGTATTTGAACGATAAGCCCTATGATGATGACACTGGCAGTGTTTTTTTTAATACAAACAACATCGCAATTAGCAATTCCTAAAAAAATTACTTTTTCCTCCGCATCCACGGTTTGTTATTACCCCCCGATTTCGAGAAATTTTAATATTAATTATGACGCTACTTTGTTGACGGTAGTCTAGAGGACTTTTTCTGTCAGAGCGGTGGGGAGGGGGAGGGCAGGATAATGGCACAAAATGAACTACGTGATGAAATTCACAGTACTCTTTAACGCAAACACGTACAATAAAAGTTACCTACTGATCGACCCCTGGCTTTTATTTCAATGTTGCTGTATCCAAATTTTGTTTTAAGTTTTTTTTATATACTTGTATGATAGGCCCTAGTCGTTTCCAGGATGCCTACCCTCTTTCTTTTCCCCTAAAACACTCTCCCCATACGGTACATTTTTTTATCCATCCTTTCCACCATTTCCAATGGTTTCAATATTACAGTTGTTATACCCCAACTTTTTTGGCAGGAAAAAGGTAGTAGTTCTTCGGTTAGGTGGGGGTTATAGGACACATGTTGAAATTAACGGTGTTTTTTTTTTTTAATAGTTGAAGGATAGGCCCTAGTCGTTTCCAGGGGTGTGTTTCTTACCCCCCCCCCCAAAAAAAATAGTCTTACCCCACAGTATATTTTTAACCCACAGTGCCCACACCCCCACCTATTCCAAAAGTTTCAATTTTACAGTTGATATACCCCAACTTATGTTTGACGTGGATGTAATGAAGAACTTTCTTCCGTTTGGATGGGGGATTGCAGGCGGGGAGGGTAATGCCATGGCGAAGTCCTGTTTCGCCAAGCCCCGTTTTGCCAAATCCCGTTTCGCCCCAAAAAAAAGGAGATTAACAGCTTCACCCTCAGGGGCCTATCCCGTTTCGTCAAATCCCGTTACGCCAAAACTAATTTGACAAAATTTTACGTACACGAAATTTAATACCTTATTTCTATTTAATGGGGCTTTAAAGGTAACAGAGACAAGCAGTGGTAGAATAAGACCAATTGAGTTATTACCGTTTTGAAAACTGGCAATACAGACGGAAAAACATGGACTTTAAATATTGTTTTGAATGCTTGGCCGTCACTAGGCCAAGGTTCTCTTTTAAGAATAGTTAGTTATACACGTGATGGTTACCCTTTTCTAAACGGGAATACCTGTTTTGCAGAATCCCGTTTCGTAGAATCAAAATATTCTTCAAAAATTTTACATCGTAGAAGTTAAAGAGGCATGCCTAATTGGAAGTAATTTTTTATTAGTTGCGGCTTTTGATGTTATGTGTTTAGCCGCAGCGAGGGCAGCGACTGAGGCACGTAATTTGAAACAATTATTCTGAAAAACGGGTGTTTGCCTTTAAATGTCTGACGTCACATTATCATGTTATAAATGCTCGTGTCTAAAAGTTTTAAATGTTTCGTGTGCCCAAAATTTCGTGAACGGTAATTGGGGAAATGGGATTTTGCGAAACGGGATTGGCCCCTGAGGCAAAAGCTGTTAATCTGCTTTCCTTTTGGCGAAAAGGGATTCGACGAAACGGGACGTAACCAATGGCATTACATGAACTTCGTGATGAAACTGAAGGCAAACAATTAGCAGATCTTTTTTTACATGGTTTTCTAAATGCAAACGAGTAGCAGCTCTTCTTTACATGTAGAATATATGTACTGAAAAAAATAAAGTAGTGAAATAAAATACTTTACTGGCCTCCTAGTTTTATTTCAATGTCACGGCTAGGGGTGGCACAATAGTCGAGAATACGATAACATAGCGATAAAACATTCTTCGATTATCGTATCGCACTTGTTTTGATTTTTCGAGTTATCGTCCAGACCCCGATGCTTAAATTGTCATATCTAGGAAACCATAATTGCTAGAAACAAGCGGTTTGCAGCATTACGTGCGGAAAAATAAAGGCGTTCCAATAAAATGCATAATAAATACTTTTGCTAGCCACTTTAACTGACTGGAGAGTTAGTGTAATGCAAACAATATTTAAGCATTAATTAGCAGCACAACTGCTAAATTGATTCAACATGGTGAGGAAACAATCGACAATGATACAAGTCCATTTTAATCGAGAGATTTTAATGTTTACCAGCCAAATGGCGAGTGCCGCACAATTCACATTCGTGAAAGTTCATTGTAGACTTCAACCAAGGTATTTTTAATTAACAAAATTAAAATGGTTATTTCAGCCTCAAAATTTGTTTTATTGAGATATTATCGATGATCGCGATAATTTTAAAAGGTTTTATCGGAATACAAAATTTGTGTATCGTGCCACTCCTAGTCACGGCAACCAAATTTCTTTCTTTCAGGCTTAATTTTTTTAACATTTGAATGCTAGCCGTTTATAGCGGTCTCTCTCCTATCTCCGTTACACATTTATTTTACACGCCCTCTTCCACTCCTTTCCAAAAGTTTCAATTTTACTTGTTATGACAGAAATTGTTTGGCGGGGAGGAGGGATGGGGTCAAAAATGGATAACACTAGGTAATTACACAACAGGAATTGCAAGATGACAGTGACAGTGTATTTTTTTAATGCAAATGAGCTGCAAGCAGCTCCTCAAAAAAAAAAAAAAAAACAACAAAACTTCTACCAACCGACTTAGCATGTTGTTACTAACTTTAAACAGAATTATAGTGGAACTAACCCAACAGAAACATGAGAGGAAAATATCATTGAAGCTTGAACGTTTCTGTAATATTCTTAGCATTGCAACATTCGCAGAATCGTGGTGGCTTTCTACCACGCTGGTTTGTTTACGTTTCACTGTTAATACGCGAGAGTGCTGATTTAAACCTGACGTCATGCGTCTTCCAGCCGACGGATATTGCGTCAAGTATCAATTGGTAGGTTCGGCATTCAGGACTACATTGCTACGCGGCTTTGCGTGTGTGAAGAAGCCAGTAATGTCCCTTTAAAACATATCTCACTTATAATGTAGCTCTGAAATTGATTATATTGGAATTGAAACTGAAACACAAGAAACTACAACAGAAGTTTTTAAAGGCTGGTAAGACGATGTTACTTTGGTTTAACGGAAATTTTATCTATACAATCCCGCTTGTACCAAATCAATAAAAGTAGAGACTGTTGGGGTTTCTACTACGAATGTTCGGTAATCTCTATTATAGTGCAAAGGTATTTTCACAACTACCTACTGTAACAAAATTTGCTTGTGGCAATGCTTGTGACAATATTCGCTGTGTCCGGTGTTTGTTAGGATTATTCAGGAAGAACAAATTGAACAAGACAACAAGTCAATGGGTTTATTAACAATTTGTTTATTCGTATTCTAGCATTTAACTATTACTGGTAAAAGCCAGATTATTCAACATTCACAGGTCTACTTCGTGGTATGCTGGTTAATTCAACTTGCCACTAGGTTTATCTATGTACAACGATTGTACCCTCGTATGGAGAGACAAATTCCTGCAGCTGGTATACATACATTTCACAAGATCAGGCATACACAAGTAAATTGACACTGGAGGCCGAGTGATTTTAGGTTTAAATTTTAAAGTATTCATTCCAAGATTTATTTAGGTTTTCCCTCCCTTAATTCTGGGCAATCTTCCCTTTTGATTGGGTTTAAATTATTTTAGTCAAGTTCGGTTCATGTTAAAAGTCCAAAGTTACAAAATGATTGACTCTAAATTCAGAATTATTCTAAGTTCTACCTTCTAATTATTCTAAGTCTTAAGTACTTAACTGATGCTGGTGAAGCTAAAAAAATCGTCTGGGTCCAAACTGGCATAGTAACTGGTGGCAAATGGTTTTTTTTTTAATTTGCAAGACATCAAATGCAAACTTGTATTTGCTTTTATGCTTTATGAGGGGGGGGGGGGAGTGACGTCAGAGACACAGGAGCCCAAGGAGGGTAGCTCTCAGGTTGGATAGAGGGGCAAGAATAATCTGATTGGCTAAAAGACCACTGATGTGAGGGGTAGATCTGGATAACTCAGTCTGGACCAAAGCTAAAGTGCACTCGTGCACTAAACTAAAGTGCACTCGCTAAAGTGCCGCTACTAGCGTCGTCCACTAGTGCTGAAGACTTGTTTTAAAATTGAGGCTAACGATCAAAATGGACTTTAAGTGAAATGATTGAGTTAAATGATTAATAAAGATAATTTAGGGATGGTCTATCGTGATGATAATGCAACCGATCCGGATATCTGACAGATATCGATATTTAGTTAGATTACTGAAAATAGACTAAATTAAACATATTAACATTTGTAACAATAGCTTGGTTTTAACATGGAGCTGGAAGCCCTGGAGTAGTTACTCTCCGCGGGAGCGTGGGGCAGGGCGTGTACTTCCGGTGGCGGCCATTTTCTAATGCTTACACCGCGTGAGGAGCAACATAGCACGTGTCTCAACCACGTTCGATAGTTACAATGACGTTTAACAAATTAAGAGAACGTAGCGGTCAAAGGAAAAACTGCAGTTTGTTTTGGCTGTTCCTTCCTACTTATTTTATTTTCTAGAAAGGAAGTGTACGACTTTTTTGTTGTTGGGGATGGGTGAAGGGGGAGAGGAAATTGCTCGTTCCTAATTTTTCTGTCTAAATAAAGAAACAGACAATAAAATATTTTTTTT
>JAHWFP010205730.1:0-11078 GCA_023313725.1 Lithobius niger | reverse complement strand
GGGGGGGGGGGGGTTTGCTCCGCTCCTGCATTTTTTTGCCAAATAAATGCAACAGCAGTGAAACTGCTACAACGGGTGCTTGTTTATATTTTTACTGGCAAGCTATTTGTGGTCGCTTGTGTAAGAGTTCTTCGAGTGTGGGAATAGGAAAAATAATAAAATTATTTGTTGTGGAGGTGGGGGGGGGGTGGAGAAATTGGGGGAATAAAGTACATTAAGTAAGTGTATGCTGTACCCGTTACAACACAGTAATTAAATAAGAATGCGGGTTACAGCCAACTAAAAAATAACGTCCTCCACATGTTTTTTCCTCTCCGTATTTACCATTCCATATCACTGTTTTATTTCTTGCGGTTT
Organism: Lithobius niger; assembly: GCA_023313725.1. Lineage (NCBI taxonomy): Eukaryota > Metazoa > Arthropoda > Chilopoda > Lithobiomorpha > Lithobiidae > Lithobius > Lithobius niger. Next base: position 10,721 of record JAHWFP010205730.1, on the reverse strand, counting down.
CTTCATACGTTTTTCTGAACGAGGAAAGAAATGGAATTTCGCTTTGGGGAAGAGGGGTGGTGATAGAATAGATGTCAAATAAGCTACGTAACGAAATTTGGTTTTGCTTTCAAATACACCAATATTGTCGTAAATGCATATTCCCCCTCCATCGAATTTTATTGCAATTTTTTCTCCAAATTTATACATAACGTTTGCTGCAACCTGCCATCATACTTTTTTGTAGCCTATGCGCGTCTGCCTATCAACATTGCGGCTAGGTTTGGAAAGTACGGATCGAATAAATTCTCCGGTTTTCTGCTTACCTTTCGCGCAGTAAATTTCCCGCTGCACATTGTATACCAGCGTTTGTTATTTTTGAGATCCTATACAGGTTGCAGCAGTGAACGACCACGTCATCAAAAACACTCCACATCAAACCGACAATTACAAAATGGACGCCGAGCAAGCCAGAGCAGGCCGCCAAGAGGAAAATGACGTCATGAGAGCATGCGCATTGGTCATTGTTTTTTGTCTCGGGAATGAGCCCTGCTCCACGCAGCAGCATTGAGTGGCTTGTCCATCACACGTAGTGTGATAGTATGTAAGTCCATGGTTTTAACAACAGGGTGTAATTAACAGTTCACCCTTTAATTAAATGGCATAGGTTACAATTAGCCTTCTTTAACAATTTTAGTTCATGGAAATCCAGCACTCTTCAACAATACAACAAGTATCCTAGATACAGTATACATATGACCTACACTCGACCCTCAAGTGGGTTTCAATTAGCCTGATACTAGAACTCAAATAATACTTCAATCAAGAAATAAAACTCAAACTCTACTTAGCTGGCAGATGAACCAAGAAGATGCCCAATGGCTCCAAGAATCCCCAAGATCACTCCCCCATGGATGGAACTGACAGCAGAAGACCACTGGCAAGAACCCCAACCCAAGCATTATTCCCTGTATATACATGAAAATTGCACTTGGGTCGGTCTAATCATGACTATTCTTCCTGACTCATGATTCTTTCCCTTAAAACATGAAACTACACTTGGCTGCATCTCTTGGGAGAATTAGTTACTAAAACAGCAGCCCCTGGAACACCCAAGTCCACCCACTAGCCTACACAAGGCAGACAGAGGCAACGTGAAGAGCTGGTTTGGGTAAGAATAAAATAATAGTGGTAATGATATTAATACGGAGGTAGTGTTCAATGAATCCATTACTGCCTTATATTAATTACCATAATTAATTAGAAAATTAATGTGAACATTAATTGTTGAGGTAAAAGATTAACATCGTAGCGTGGATAAATGAGTAGAGACTGACGCTGAGTAATAAATAGAAGTAAGAGATTTAGTCATTAGTAGAATACTATTTTACACATTAACAAGGTGAAGCCAACATGGCTAAACACCCGTTCACAACGAAAAGTAGAGCTTGAGTACCAAAAACATTAGAGCGTTTGTGATAACAATGTAACAATACAAACTGTGTAAGCTCTTTATTGTAAACAATTCTGTCACGAATAAGAGACAAGCCTTTGTTAGCTTGCAACGCTTGGTTTTCATTCCAACATTAATGAAGTACTACACACACACAAAATCAGTAAGCGATTTATAAAATCATGACACTACCTTCTTCAGCCAACTTAGGACATGAACGATCTGCACAAACTGCTTATAAAGATTAAGACGGAAAGCCAAAGGCTCAACAAGAATACGACATGCTACGTTTAATTTTTCTGTGGTCACGTCACTCCTGTGTGCATTCGTGGTGATGGTAGCGCTTTCTTTTCTCCGTCTTTCTCAGTTGTATTAAGTACATTGTAGTTGTGAAAAACCTTTGCACTACAACAATGATTTTCGAAAATTCATACTAGAAATCCCAACAGTCTATGCTTTTTTTGTTTGGTACAAGCGTGATTTTGTTGATGTAATGCAACAGAAGTATTAATAGAGTCCAACTTGTCTGATAGCTTCCAGTTTTTGTAGGTGCAGAGGTTTACAAGTGAAAGAAACCCACTTTTCAGATGAGTAAAAAAAACCTTAGGAACTTCAGTTAAAAAAAAATTTCAAATTTCTAAGCATTGCGGCAGCTTTACAAAACTAAAAATACTCCCTTTCCAGAGTTTTATGATCGATTTCAGAAATACTTACTTCAGCAGCTCTCGTTTCTAATTCATCAAAGGTTTTGACAACTAAAATTTCAGCTGTAATACCTTCCGGTGGCGTACCCACACTACTACCTAAACCGAGGATAGCCAGTTTCTGATACCTTGGCGAGACGAGTGCTGCAGATTCATCACCTCTGTAATGATAAAATGTAAATCATTTAATGACCATTCAAGTTAGCCTCTTACTTTTCAGAGAAAAGATGCCCCTTCTTTTATTCCATGTACAAAAAAGATAATTTTCACGAGCCAAACACCTGTAGGCAGGTACCTTGTTGCTCTTAAAATGTTTAGCACGTCATACAGGTGATGCTCTCGGGGTTGGTAGCTTACACTTAACCATGTACTGTAAGCAATTATTTACAACTCGGACAGGTTCACTTTTGTGAAGTGCTAAATAACTTTGAGGAAAAGAAACAGTTACCATCATGGCAAGTGAAATATGAATGGAGGAAATTGGGTAATGGGTAATTGGATAGGGATTCTAGGGACAAAAACAGATTTACCCATTCAGGCTAGGGAATGGGGTAATCACCTGTTTATCCTTGCATACCTTCCCTTTTTAAAATGTTCATTGCAATAGACTTCTACATACAGGTTGCTGGGTCGATGCCTTTGTAAGCTGGGTAGCCGTGCACCCTGGGTAGCTGGTGCACGGAGCTGAAAGGATGGAGGGAACACATAGAATTGATGCGTTCAGTGCCATGTGTTGCCATTTGTTCAGTTCCAGTTTGGGTCAGTGACATCATGCGGGATGGCCATTTTCTCTTGCATCGAAGTAAACAAAGCATTGGCAGCATGCGTGCAAATTACTGTCAGATCCAATAAGAATGCACAGGATCACAGGGAAATCAAGGGGCATTAAAAAACTCTTAAAAAAATAATAAAGGCTGTGATTAAAAAAAATTGAATGCTAGGTTTTTATGAGTGAATAAGTGTAATAAGGATACTTAATTTAAAAAAAAATGCACTACCTAGCAAAAAAAAAAGCAAAAGCAAAAGCATGTGAAATTACATAAATTCTACAAGACATGTTATTCATAACCCTGATGTTCAACTGTAAAAAAATAAAGTCTGTAACCGGACCTACCATACTTTCCACACAACCGAACTTTTTTTTTACCTCTTTTCAACATGGTTGTAGAATTTGATCCACAACTTAACAAACTACAAAATGGTAGAATCTTTGTGTAAAGTTGCAACAGAGAATGCCTAAAAGTTGTTTATATACAGCCATGGGCTTATTCCTAATAAATTTTAAGTAATTTTGAAACTGAATTTTTTTATTTAGTTTCATGGATCTTGTAAACCCTATGTCAGTTTTCAATTGCTGGATAATTATTGCTGGATTGGTGGATTGAGTCTCTCAATCTTGGCCTCTCCTGGTATTTGTTCTTCTTAGGAAAGTAAATCGCGTTTACAATATTTCATGGTTTGACTGATCCTATAATTTTTCTTGTCCACAACACGATCTGATGTGAACTGGACCCATCCTTCTCGGTACACTGACATATGTATATCTTGTCTGATGTGAGTGTTATCAGGACTTACTTCCCCCCCCCCCCGCATCTGTCCCTCTCCCTTCCTACATTTGCTTCTCTTCCTCTTATTATTCCTCTGTTCTAATCTCCCTTGATTGCCACAACCCTCCCATGTTTGCTCAATGGGGCAGTATTAACGGGACTTCTCTCTTGACCCCTTCCCATTAAACTTTCTCCCTCACCCTTCCCCTCTCTTTTCTTCTCTCGCCCACTGCTCCCCTCCCTTCCCTTGGCGCAACCCTCTCATGTTTGTTCAATGGGACAATGTTAACAATGTTAGTGATTTTGGAAGTGTTAACGTGATTTCCCTCTCTTCTCCCCTTCGCTGCCTCTTTACCCTTTCCCCCTCCTCTCCCTCATCTTCCCTCTCTTCTCGTCTCCCTCATCTCCTCTATCTTCCGCCTCTTCTTCCCTCCTCCCTCTCTTGCCACAACCCTCCCATGTTTGTTCAATGGGACAACGTTAACGGAACATTTCCCCGAGATTTTGGCGAAGTTCCTGAAAAGACTCAAACCTGTGTTTTACTGAATGCTTAAAAACCCTTATCACTGATAGTGGGGTAGCTAAGCCTCTAAAATAGGGCGACTTCTGCATTTTAGTGAGGAAAGCACCTTATTTGGCAGAGATGCTAATTTAGGTATACTAATGAAATCTGGATATAGGGCTAACTGAATTTCTCAAACCGGAAGTGGAAACCGGAAGTGCCTCTTTTTAGCCATGAGCCAATCCAAAAAATAGCTTGAAAAAGTGTTTAAAATGTAGCGCATCATACTTGGATGCGATTCTTCACATTTCAAGATATGACAGCAGACTGATGAGTAGTTTAAGGGCTGAAACAGAGGTCAAAAGGTCAAATTTTGGACAAGAAAATCACATTTTCGTTATTTTCTGCTAAACTGTTGCTTTTACAAATGGAAAATGTGTTAAAAATGTGGCGCATCATACCTTAATACTACTCTTGACGGTTTTGGGTATGACAGCCCTGACTAAAAGGTAGCTTAAGGGGTCAAATGAAGGTCAAATTTTGGATGAAAAATTACATTTTTGTGCTTTTTCTGCTAAACCGTTGCTTTTACAAAAAAAAACATGTGTCAACATCATTAAAGTACTTGTAGTAATTGTAGCAGCCTAATGGCTGAAAGAGAGCTGAATCCTGTATTGTAGCTGCTTAACGGCTGAAGATGACCTCAAATCTTGTATTGTAGCTGTCTAATGGTGGATGAAGACCCAGGAATTGCAGTATAGCTGCCTAATGGCTGAAGAATACACAGACCCTGCAGGCTAGTGTAGTCGCACGTACACTAAGAAGCAGAATCATTTTACGCTGTCTTTCGACTAGATAGAAGGAAGAGCAATATTGCACGTGGAAGTGTTAACAACATGAGTGGGTGCTAGATCCTGTCTGTATCGCCAGACTCTTCATAAAGAATGAAAAGGAGTCAGATTCTTTCTCTGTAGTGTTGAAATATCGAGAATGAACCAGTTACTCAGCGTGAATGTTTTAAGTAGGAGAAGCCAGATACTCTCGGCTGAACAGTCATTGTAGAGAAAGAGTATATGTTTTGTGTTGGTCTTTGAATGTTTAGAAGTAGTGAGACCCTCTCTGTGTGTGCATATACTGATAAAATGTATTTTCGCTTTGCAATATCTGAAATCAGACGAATCCAACTACTTTTGTGTCTAAAGCCTTTATACGTACACATATAACTGCTGAAGGAAGGCAAGAAGTAGGTGGAGAAGTACGTATCAGCACAAAGATCTAAATAGTAAGGAGGGGTAAGCTTCTTTCGGTGTACAAGTTTTCAGGGCTAAAGTAGTCACCAAATAACTTTTCTATGCAGCGTTCCATAAAATGACAAAGAACCAGTTTATCTGTGAATGTGACAATTCTCCGTTGTTTCCTAATGGTTGATACAAAGCCAAATACATTTTCTGTAGCTTGCTGAAGGATGAAAGAGCACAGGCTTTCAGTGAAGCTGCTTGTAGCTGAACAGAAGTCAGATCAGCTGCTAGTACCAGCTCATTTGTGTAGACTCAAATAGATATCAAACCCTCTTAAGCTCTCTAACACAAAGTGCGACATTCTACCTGCATAAATGTTGGAAGACTGAGAAGTATATTAGCTAACTCCGTACATGTAAGCTGCATGCATGTCTTAAGACTGAAGGATTCGTGTGATCTTTACATTGTTGTTGAAACTGAGAAATCATTCCATGTCATTCCACGTATGTGTAGCAATCTTCAGCCTTCTATTGTTCTGAATACTGTAGTGCTATGAGGCCTTTTCAGCTAATAAATGTTTTGAAACTAGAAATCTGATTGTTGCTTAATATGAGTAGAGAATCCTGCTCCGATCTGTGTTGCTGTTAAACTGTAACGAGGTAGCCATCTGGATGAAGCTGCTTGGGGCTGACGGAGATGAGGAAGAGATAAACCTTATCTGCGTAGTTCCTGGAAAGTAGAGGACAGATAAACCTGGTTTGCAACCGAAAAGGCCACTTAACTTTCAATGCAAGTCATAAGATCGCAAGATTCCACAATTCATCAGTCCAGTGCCAGAAAATCTGAGAAAGAAAATTTGTTTGGGGCATTCCCTGAAGAATAGATACGCCCATCAGCCATAAAGTGGAATAAGACGAGCTAAACTGACCTTCTGGAGCTTTGAATTCCCAGGATCCCCAGATTACCCACACAACAATCTGAAAAGTGAGGGTGTCTCATATCCTGACAAGGACATGTCTGGAAACACAGTATGAACGCAATCTGAAAGTTCAAGTTCATGACCAATTAGTACAACACAGGCAGAACGAATTCTTCTTTTCTTTCTCCGAATGTTGAGGAGCCAACCCTCGTAAAGTCACAAGAAAAAACTAGGAATGGGCTACTTTTCCATGTTGATCTTGCTTATGATGTCCTTATCAGTAAAGATTAATGGTAATGTAATGAGCTTTGTCTGAGGAATCAGTGTTTGCAGGTGTTTGGTGAAGATGTATTTTGCCAATAAGACCAACGGTTTTGTTGTAAACGGTTTTGTTATAAAATAATGTAACTATTTAGTCTCATCTAAAAGGAGGACATTTTTTTGACAGTGTTTGTAAAATAGCTTGCTTAACTGAGGAACAGAGCTATGACAAAATGTTTATGCCCTATATCAGTACCAAAGAGCAGTTATGGCTCACACCATAATTACTGAAAAATATTTTTATTGGCTTCATAGAATAATGGACCGCTAAACCTTTTGGATTAAATTATCTACATCCATTTCTAGGATTAGTAATGACATAGTAGCAGTTCAATTTCTAAATTCATGAATACACACTGTAATTATGATAAAAAAAAGTTCAGGTAATATTCAAACAATTTCTAACCAAAGCATCGAACCTGGCAAATTTTTTATTTAGACAAAAAAAAAACTCTAAACTTGATTTCCTGTAATTATGTTGAGACTTGTTTTTTTTTTTTGCAAAAGCAACGGTTTAGCAGAAAATGACAAAAAATATGATTTTTCGACCAAAATTTGACCTTTTGACCTTTGTTTAACCCCTTAAGCTACGTTTCAGCCAGGGCTGTCATACCCAAAAACGTCAAGAGTAGTATTAAGGTATGATACGCCACATTTTAAATACTCTTCTCCTTTGTGAAAGCAACTGTTTACCTGAAAATGATAAAAATATGATTTTTCGTCAAAAATTTGACCTTTTGACCTCCCTTTCAGCCCTTAAGCTACATATCAGTCAGCTGTCATACCTTGAAATTTGAAGAATAGTATTCAGGTATGATGCGCCACATTTTAAACACTTTTCCCAAAGATGGAGACTGGTCAAGCTATTTTTTGGTTTGGCTCATGGCTGAAAATAGACACTTTAGGTTTTCACTTCCGGTTGGAGAAATTCAGTTGACCCTATATCCAGATTTCATAAGTATACCTAAATTAGTATCTGTGCCAGATTTGGTACTTTCCTCACTAAAATGCAGAAGTTTAGGCTTATCTACCCCACTATGAGAAAGTCAGCATTCGGTATGAAAGCAAGTCCCTGCTGTAAGTTAATTTCCGTTCCGCTAACTTACAAACAATTCGTTCCACCAAATTGTTGCAAGTAATTTTCCTTTATTTACTGCAGTAGCAATGCTCGCGCATTCAGTGATTGTTGCTTGTCACTTTAAAACAATTCTACTTCGCTCTGCAAGGCAGCAACTGTGAAGGGGGGGGGGGAGAGGCTACAAATTAACAGCCTATCGTCGTTTGGTCTAAAGTTCTATGCTTTTAGCTGAAACACAGATTCTTTTTAGTGTTTTGAGTTTACTATGGTAAATTTTCCAGAGTAAGCTGAAATGTCTAGGATGGAAAAAAATATGCACTTTATACTAAAATACTTATGATCCAAGAATAATTGACAAAACTGATTGATTAAAAGATCGATTAAAAGATCAAGGGGTCAATGATCAATTCTGGTCAAGTTAATTCCACTCTTGGCTTGGATTTGCACTTATAATTTATTTGATTATCGGATAATATGAATGAGTAGTTATTAATAAAAGACTGATGCCTGTAATGAAACGATGGGAATGTCATGTTTCTTATTCACGAACCCTGCAATTTATAACACAACATAGCCTAAGCTAAACTGCTTTTAAGTACTTGAAATATCCTTAAGTATCTAAGTTATTATACTCCAGATTACTTCGTTAATTCAACTCAAATAAAAAAATATTAATCTTTAGGATGGCACAGAATAATACTTATAGCTATGGTTTAGCAGACGATGCCTGGTTGCCAAGGCAATGCAATCTATGGCTTCCCTATCAGCCTCACTGAACGATTAATTTTGCTGGGTACCAATGAGCAGACAAGAAAAACGCACTGATTGAGTCTCTGACTCGGATCTGATCATCGGCCATGCTAAGCTTTTCCTTTATATAGCTAACTTTTAACTGCTTGGAATGTTTGCTATTTGATTACATCCAGTCTTACATTGTAGTCAATTTGAAACATCCTGGCACATTAATTGAGCATCCAGCTGCTCACGCATCTGACAGTGACAGCTCGTTTCCGGACCTCAATGAAAAGAACTGACAAGCATCAACATTCTTGAGGCAGTTGCAGCGGGTTTACATTCACTACAATTGCCTCAAGAATGTTGTTCCTTATCAGTTTAAAACATTACTTGGCTAAAAATTACTTGTATCATTACGATTTGCTTACATTTTATTTCGTCACTCTTTTGTCCGTTCCTGTTGGTCATTTAAGCTGCGTTTTTAATCAGTTTAATTTACTATGCGATTACTAGTAATAATGAATGTTCATATACCATGTGTTTTACTTTGATTACTAATTACTGAATGCCATTAACTTATTAAAGAACTAATGGTTATATTATTATGTAAGTTTTGAATATTCTCAATTATCTTAATTAGTGATATTTGCGTGTTTAAGTCTAATTAAATTTCATAACAATGTCTTTGACTAAATAATGGATTCACAGTTTCCTAATGATACTTTAGCTCATATCTAGAATAATCATGACCCTTTAATTTACTTGAATGGCCTCGACATAACTGACAGCAATCCGATAAACCATAACGATTATTCTTCACGATTCTGCATCGTGAGTGGGTAAGGAAAGACCCTCCAAATTTGGCCAAGAATTAAGGAAAACCTTTACCAATAGGTTTTGAGTACCAGTCATGAAAAATGTTGAGTGCATGATTAAATTTGAATATTCTATGTTAAATGAGCCACTATCTAGTAGATGTTCTGACCAGGAACCGATATTAGAGGTTTTGAGAAGAATTTGTATAGGACAGAATTTGGAGTGGGAGAAGGGAAGAGGAGATTTCTTCCACTGCTTCCCTCGAATTTTCCAGGGGGTCCTTGACCTAAGTTTTGCTATGTCTCTCTGAAATTTTCTATGACCTTCTTTCGTCTGGCGTATCTAATAGAACAGAATACATTTTCAGAAAACTACATTATATTATTTGTTTTCATGTTGGTTCGCTAATCTTCCTTGGGTCATTGACCTGAATTTTGCTACGTCTTTCTGATATTTCCCATCTCCTTCTTTCGTCTGATGTATCTAACAGAACAGAGTAAAATTTTGGAAACAACATCGTATTATTTGTTATATTATTCCTGATTCTTCCCTAAGTTTCAGTGTCTGCTTGTTTCTTTTTGTTTCTGTGCTTTGTTCAATCGTCTGCTGTTACTCGTTTTCTTTATTTAATAAGAGATATCGCTGGTCTACTTAATTGACAAGGTTGACAAGAATAATATTCTTATTCCGTGTTTTCATTCATATACTCGTTTCGTTTGACAGAGCACTGTTTTGCACTAGAGAATAAGTTACCTATCTCTTAGATTCAAGCACTATTTATCGTAGAGTAATGGTAATTATTTCTTGTGCACTGACTGATACAGTTAATAATTTTTTTGTCATTTATACTGGTTGCTATAGTCCATATATGGACAGTACATGTTCAGGTGATTACTATTATTCATTCAGTTCTAAAGAAACAAATAATTTAGTATGCCACATATTCAGGATCTGAGGGTAATCTGTCTTGTACACGGCTGATATAGTCTAATTTTCTTATTTTCACTTACTGTTATCGTCTATATATGCACGGTGTATGTTCAGTGAGTACTCTCAGTCATTTATGCATTTAATTTTAGCATGCGTCATCTACAGGGCTAAAGTAACCATAATGTGTGATATGCATGGTGACTGGAATTACTTTTCACCATCTATAGTACTTATTAGTATTAAAAAACGCTTAAGCGTATAAAATACGGATGTAAGCCTTAAAAAACTTAAAGCCCTAAAGGAACAGATATTAGAAAAAGACATGTAAGCCATCAGCGTCGCACTAATACGTGTAAAAGAATCTCCAGCAACCCAAAAAACAAGCTGGAGCTTCTTTTACACGTATTAGTGCGACGCTGATGGCTTACATGTGTTTTTCTAATATATGTTCCTTTAGGGCTTAAAGTTTTTTAAGGCTTACATCCGTATTTTATACGCT
>JAHWFP010205729.1:0-15454 GCA_023313725.1 Lithobius niger | reverse complement strand
TTTTTGTTTGTAATCCGTGTGCCTTTTTTACGGCTATGGCGTTGCGCTACAAAGGTTAATTATGTCCTCGACAATTGATTGATGCAATGTTTGTTGCCTTTACTTACTGCCCACTTTGAAACAATTCAGCTCAGCTCTGAAAGTCTGCATCTACGAAATAAATACGCCAATCTATCGTTTCTAGCTATCAATTTGGAGGTTAACAAAGTAGCTTAGTTTGGTTTAAAACTACATTATATGTGTTTAGCTGAAACACGGAATTTTTCAATTTTAATTCATTCACAAGAGCCTTGGCGTTGAGCCACGCACCTTGTTACATAAATTAAAACAATACGTACCAACTTACCGATCTAAGCTACATCCCTACTACAAAAACTGCCAGAAACAAAGTCACATCCAAAGTCACACGAGATCGAACTTAAGCAGCTCTCTGCAGTGCCCCGGCACCACCAAATCCCACTGTGTACAATAAACATCAGTGAACCAGGCTGCATTAGTCTTTCCGTCCTATCCAGCAAAGCTGCACCTAAAGTCTCGCTGCGTACCGACGAACGAAACATGACTGTGCTCAAGAAATCCAACCCAAGCCATTCAGTACTACCCTTCCTTAGCAACTATACGTCGTCTTTCCGCAACCACCATGTCCACCACTGACCGCTATTCCACTCCGTCCAGACCTGCTGCCACTGCGTAAAAGTAAGAGAAAGCCACACCTCAAGTGAGCGGCAGGATGGGAGCGAGCGAGTTACAGTTTTGTTTTTCTGGGCTTGTAGCAATACTGAACTTAGCTACCACATGCATTACCTGAGCGGGTTTTGACCTTGGTGCAACCTATTCTTTCATTCATTCATTTATTATTAGAAGCCATAGCCCGTAGCCGTACGCTCCTAAATCTTACATCCTATTTACACAACAAGTACAAATACACGCACAAGTACAAATGACCTGTTCCCTAAATGACCATAGACCGGAATATCAACTAATAGCTAGTAGCCTACAATGCCACAAGGTGTAGTCTGAGTCCACTACTGAATGCCCACTACTGGGATCCACCACAGAACACCGTACTCTTGTCCCACCGGCCCACTGGCTCTCGATGCGCTACTATGACGCACGACTCGCCCGGAGATCCTAGCACACACCGCACCATCGCCGCACTATCTTCACGCTGCACAACCGCACACCACATACCAACGCATTCTTCTCGTTGCACTTCACGATCGCTACTTCGCTTGGAGAGAGCCGACCAGCGCGCGTCACAGCTGCACACCCGTCAACAATCATCTTTTTAGCAACGTTATAACACGTGCACGAAGAATGGACATAGCGTTTGCTAAATGGCATTGTTCCCTAATTACAATCGTTAAAACAATGTAAAACAATCAAACTGATTATTCAGGGCCCCGTAACTCCGCAATGGCTCGACCAGTTGAAAAAGTGGTCTCTGTGAGGATTAAAGCCAAGGAAATTTTTGCCCTAGATCACGTTTCAGATTGTAAGTAGGTGCAGTAGTTTTTTACCTAGGCCCATAGGGGCTTAGGGCTTTGGGCAGATGACCAGGATTGGATAACGCTCGTTAAACCCTTTAAACCCTTTTTTTTAGTCTTTTCTGAAACGGTGTCGAACAAGAAAAGCACCATAGAACCAAGAAAAGAACCAAGAAATGAACAGTTTTTAAATTTACGTGTGGCTCACTACTTTTACTCTTGTACAGAATTGCATAATTTTTGGTATAAATATACCTACGATACCTATCTAATATCTGGCCAAGTTTGGTCGAAATATATTTAGTAGGAACGGAGATATTAATAGTGTTAGTTTTGCTGGGGAGAGGGATTCAATCATATATTAGAAAACAAAAACGAGCTCATTACATGCTGAAGGTAAGGTTTAACTGAACCGAAGTCAAAACAGCAAAGGAACACAAATAAACTTTCCTGTAAGGCTCCAGATACTTCAGAGTTGCTGTGCTGTTCAGTCCACGTGAAACCTTACTGCTGTATTCAAATGTGTTTATCATTTTTATTTTTGCACACAACAGATCAGATAATGATTGGCACATTCTACTTTGCTAAACGACATCACTGAAAATTGTTTAAAACTAATCGTCTTAGTGCGTTTAGCACAGCTCTGCAGGTAATTCAAGGGTTCGTGCGAGTCCTTCGTGTGAGTAATAATGAAATTCCATGCCTGAAAAAGTGTTTGAAAATGTTGAAAAATGATACATGTATCATGAGTACGGTGATGAGCGGAAAGTAGACGACAGTAGGAACACTAAAAAAATTTAGCCAAGAAAATAGTCGAGTATGTAGCCTTACATTATTCTTCGTTTGTTTGGGCATGAAAAGTTTTGTAATTTGGGCTCTGGTTTTAGTTGTATTTACGTGTGTAATGGTTGGATGCAGCAGTAAGGTTTCACGTGGACTAAACAGCACAGCAACACTGCAGTATCCGGAACGTTACAGGAAACTTTATTTGTGTTCTTTTACTCTTTTGACTTCGGTTCAGTTAAATCTTACCTTCAGCATCAAACGAGCTCGTTTTTGTTTTCTAATTCGTGCTACTTTGGTGTACAATGCCGTTTATTAGATTGTTTTATGTTTTGTATCTTTATCAATTAGAAAATAAAAACGAGCTCGTTTGATGTTTGAGGTAAGGTTTAACTAATCCGAAGTCAAAACAGCAAAGTAACACAAATAAACTTTCCTGTAAGGTTTCACATACCTCACTGTTCCTGTACTGTTTAGTCCACGTGAAACCTTACTGCTGTATTCACATGTTTTTACAGTGTTTACTTTAGAACACGATATGTCTGATTGGTTCATTCTACTTGGCTAAAGGACATCGCTGAAAAATCGTAAAAACCACACTTTTAGTGTGCTTAGTACAGACCTACAGATAAACTAATTCAGAGTTCGTGCGAATCCTTGAAATCCTTGAAATATCATTGAAAATGAAAATGAAATACCAGTCTTGAAGTCTTGAATATGAAATCTTAAAAACTGGTGTATGTATCAATAGGATGAACGGAAAGGATATGACGGGACTAGAATAATGATGAAAAATTTAACCCCGAAAGTAGGCGAGCATCGAGTGTGTAGCCTATATTATGCACTATATTATTCTTACACAATTTTGAACGTTGGGATATGGTTTTAATTTTATTTACGTGTCTAACGGTTGAATACAGCAGTAAGGTTTCACGTGGACTAAACAGTACAGGAGCAGTGCAGTATGTGAAACCTTACAGGAAAGTTTATTTGTGTTACTTTGCTGTTTTGACTTCAGATTAGTTAAACCTTACCTTAAACATCAAACGAGCTCGTTTTTGTTTTCTAATTCTTGATACTTTGACATACCAAGCTAGTTGTCTGCACTCGTTGCAAATGCACTGAATTTCGCTCGCTTCGCTCGCTCATTCGGTGCAAGTCTTTCTTTTGGAAGTTGGTTTGTCCAAGCTATCTATCAGCGGCTTTGTCCGTATTTGTAGTATAATAGGACGGCAAGCCAAATACGCAACGGACACCTTTAGCTGTAACACGGGAGAATGAAGTAAACTCGTATAAATCGATTCGTAATAAGGATAAGGATGACTCTTCACACGCGGATAAATTGTTGGCTCACCAGCATTGTTAGCATTTGCTTACGCTTTCCGTCTGGCGTTTGCTGATTGGCATTGTTGCATAAAAACATTGTTTAAAACAATGTAAAATAATGAAACAGATCGTTCATGGCCCCGTAACTCCGGAACGGGACAACCAATCGAAATTTTTACTTCTATAAAGGGCACATCCCCGGAAGTAAATCTTTCAAATGAGCTAAGAACCAGCTTTCTACGACAAATGGTTCAGTCTGTAGAGACGATTGTATAAACGTGTCCCATAAAGATCACCACCACCACCACCACCACCGCCGTATAACACAAAAATGAAACTCATGATAAAAAAAGTTGGTACACGGTTTGGGCAAGTCCCACAGGGCTTGCATACTAAATTTCGGCTTTAACATGGGAGACCGAGGTCAACCCTAATATATGATTCGTAGTTGGAAGACTGATTTTCGACATTGCGTTTGTAGACGTTGTTCTTTACAACGCCTGAAACTTCAATATAAGACCTAGAGCGTCTGTATAACGGGCTTTTGGATAAGCTAGTGTTGTAATTTACAACACCATTTTTGCAGTGTACACCATGTAGAAACTTGTTGGCAGCATACTTTGTTTGGCTGAAAGATGGTGGGTTCTTTCTCCCTTGTGAGTTTTGTTTCTGATCAGGTTTAACACAAATTGGTTACGGATGTCAAGAAAGGTCCTTTTTTTTTTTTAAATAAAAGAGGTTCTCTTAAATTTTGTGAAAAACCCACGATGGCGGCCAACAACGTCGTTAGAAAAATGGTATATGCCAGTAATTTTCAAACAATTCAACCGATTGAAAGCTTTGAACCGAGTGAAAGTTATGAATACGAAATATGAATCCGAAATACGTTTTCTTCAGTATAGTTAAATCATACCAAAACCCAAAACTGGTAAAAGGCACCGCCAAGTTCCGAATAGTGCGGCCCTTCTAAGGAGGGATATCAACACACCAAAACATTCGCCAAGTCAATACAACCGACTAATAGTTTGAAGGGTAAATGAAAACTAGAACATTGCTACTTTCGGTACCTTCGAACGGCCGAACCATTCGGAACTTGGCGGTCCCTTTTACCAGTTTTGGTTTTTGGTATGATATCACTTTTTTTAAAATGGTGTATTAAACTCAACTGTTAGCCCGCAGGTGTGTAATAAAGTGCCACCTCAACCATAGCTTGAGTGTCCATCTTTCCAATATTTTAATGTCATATCACTTCTTTGAGAGGCCGAACCATTCTCAACTTAGTCGTTTGTTTACCAGTTTTTGGTTTCATGAAAATTTTTTAAATTTTTTAAATTTATAATTATTTAGTTCATATCACTTCTTTGTGAGGCCGAACCATTCTCAACTTAGTCGTTTGTTTACCAGTTTTTGGTTTTATGAAAATTTTTTAAATTTTTTAAATTTATAATTATTTAGTTCATATCACTTCTTTGTGAGGCCGAACCATTCTCAACTTAGTCGTTTGTTTACCAGTTTTTGGTTTTATGAAAATTTTTTTTTAATTTTTTTAATTTATAATTATTTAGTTCATATCACTTCTTTGTGAGGCCGAACCATTCTCAACTTTGTGGCCTCTTTACCAGTTGTTGGCTTTATTTTGACATTTTGTTTCTTTTCGTAAATTGGTCGCTGACAAAAATTCTTTGGCAACATTGTTTAGATTAATATGACGACACACTAGCATGTTTTTAGATACGCACGTCAGTATACACGTTGTCATTGTCCGAAATTTAGCCGTCCAATCAGAGACGATGCCGACAATACTAACAATGGTTATAACAATACTTTCGTACTTATGCGCCCTCCTCGCTCGTTCCCGTTACACCCCCAGGCTGTAAACTGCTCTGTCGGTTTCGGTGAATAACTCACCCTATGGAAATTAACATGGGGTTGAGCGAACTAGAAACTAGAAATTTAGTAACACATTTTCAACGTTATTAGGAATCAAATTTTGCATTGAAAGCTACGTAGCTGACATTCCTATACAAGTTAATTTTTGCTTGGTGAGGCATTGCTCTCCATTTTACCAGAATTTAAGCTTTTGTACCGCATTATTATTTTTCCCTAAGTACCTGAAATGTGCCTAACTATGTTTCAGGATATAAGACACTTAACGCTTTGGCGTCACGCTACAATGGTTTACGTTCTCGACAAATGAATTGATATGATGTCTGTTGCCTAACTTGGTGCAACACACTAGCGTTTGTCTAAATTCACATTTTGCGAAATTCTTTAAAAAAAAAATGTGAATTCATTGTGCAAATGTACGATAGCGTCCAAAATGGCGTCCAAAAAAGCGGTTTTGTCTTTTTAACTTCCAAAATATTCATCAGGTTGAAAACACGCATCTATTGAATAATTTTTAGAATTCAGTGTTCTTCAAGTGCGACCTTTTTAATTTAGCATATAGACAACGTTTATGACTCTATTTTGTCATTTAGGTAATGAAGAAAGACCAATAAATCATTGGGGGGGAGGGAGCAAAGTAGGCCTACTCATCACGGAAGTATACTAGTTTATCTCGTATCTCGAAACTCGTTTTTTCAGTTATTTCAAAGTATCTAATTTATCTCGTGGACTTCATTTACCTCGTATTTCATTGCCACAGATTTCATGTATCTCGATCTGATATCAGTTACCTAGTATCTCCTGAATCTTACTTATTTAATGTCTTGTGTATCTCACAATGTATCTCATGTATCGATTTTTTGGCATAACTACTATATCTTATTTATTTATAATGTTGTGTATCTCATTTACCTCAAATTTAGTGTGCGGCATTTATCTCCAAGTGTTGGTTATCTCAAGAACCAAGAATTGGAGATGCATAATACTGATCTATTTAACAATTGAGCTATATGTACACAAAATTTAAGTATAAATCTAATTTATAAAAAAATCTTGGCATTTCATACATCTTGTTTCTCGCGCACTTCATTAACACTACTCTTGTATCTAATATCTCTTAAATCTCTTGCATCGCAATTATTTGAGCTCTTGACTCACCTACGCCACATCTTCATCGCATTTCTCTCATGTATCATAATAATTAATGTGTCATTAATAATTCGGGTGTTTCTATTAATCTAGAAATCGCGGTCTCGCTTCATGAGTCAACATCAGTTCGCTCATGTTACTGTTGAAGCCATTTAGCGTTGTTTTGGTAAAATAAGATTGTGGCGATGTTGATTATATAACTGACCTGGAGTCAGGAAAAGAAACGCACAGCTTCTCTCCCAGACCAGCCAGTGACATGGGATGGAATATGAAACAATACTTAGCCTATAAAATGGACACTCCTACATCCTAAGGACGTACTTGCACACTGTTTATAAAATTCTGGTTCAATGAAACTGACGCTAGGCCTAACTTTAAAAATGTCCTAATAAAAAGTCTGAAAAAGAAGTCGAATACAACAAAATTGTTCATTGTTTCATTTTACAGTAGAAATTGACGGGAAGCATTACAGAAACAGCCGGTTGATTGTCCCCAGACTCAGACATTTACAGGAATTATAGCGGAAATTCAATATTTCACGTTTTTCTATGACGATTGCATACATTTAAATTGCGATACGATTTGTAAGTAGTAACAGCTGTTTAAATTGGCTGGATTGCGAACATTCCGCAAAATTGTAGTTATTTATTCTTCTTTAAATCTGTAAGTCACCTAAAACTTTGTTTTTATTTAAACATCAGGGACGAGGAACATTTTGTCAACTTGACCTAGTTATTTATGGAGTTATCCATGAACAGCAAACGGAAAATAAAATCAGTGTGTAAAATTGTAGAAATCGTGCATCACTTAACGGAAGTCTGAACCTCTTAGGTTTAGCACGTTAGATAACGTTTGACATCGTTCGACATGTACGTTCAACATGTGCGACAGAAACACGCACAACGAGTCCGTTCAGCATGTACGGCAGAAACACGTATAGATTTTGGACAATTTTCAAAATCGTCTCCAAGACAAAATACAAACCTAAAATTGTGCTAAACGAAGAAACAGTGAACCGAACTTTGTGTACTTCATTGTGGTTGCTGAAACTTTTATCATCTAGCTGTTATTTTAATAACTGCCTACTTCAGGCTTTCACCTATAAATCTGAATTATAGGTGAAAGCAATTTGTTTTCTTTCGTTTTGTTCTTATGAACAGTATGCATTTTATAACGTTTGTCGTGAATTGTAGAAAAAAACTATCATTTACAGCAAAGGTATAGATAGTTTGGCGTTTTCAGCCATCTGAGGATAAATAACAAAGTGACAGAAAAGGCGGCAACTTGTTGGATCGGGAGACTTTGACCACCTGACAACATAAAAGTCCCTATTAATGGCACAGCTTACCGTTTTCTTGTTGAAAAAACGACGTGAATAACGTTGATAATTACATAATTACGTACTAGCAACGCTTTTTTTGTATCACAAAAATAAATTCTTCCATGCGATGAATAAAGCTGGTTCTTAGCTCATTTTACAGGTATTGCTCTGTGTATGTGCCCTTTTCATATGGACCTTTCTAATTGGTCAAGTGGTTCAGGGATTAGGGAGAGAGAAATGAAATTTTATTGAGGCCACAGCCCGTAGCTATACATGCTCTAAACGAACTGAATAATACATCGTGACATCAAACCAAGCAATTTACCAATAATCTACAAGCTTACACCTTGACGCAGCTACTAAATCATCACACATAGGGAGCTCCAAACGACCAAATTGATTGTTTTACATTGTTTTAAACATTGTTATTATGCAACAATAACAAACTGAACATTAAATAAATCCGTGCGTTTGCAAGGAAATACTTTAGTACTAATAAGAAATCCTAATTATTTGAAAAAAGAAGACTGCTGTCCTCAATATCTAACGAATGCCAACCCCCCTTCCCCCCCCCCCCCCAAAAAAAAAAACAAACTAGATTGGCGTACTACCTCAATGCACCAAAGAACTAGATTGGTGTTTCGATCTCATAATTGCTAAGAAAAAAATGGAATTCATCAATTTGGACCAAATATCTGATATCTACCGCAAAAAACAAAACTTGTTAAGGATTCTCGCCAAGCGTTTCGGCTGTGCGAAGTCGTGATATAAAAACGCCAAGCTCTTTAGCCAAGCTAATCCCACCGAACTTCAAACGTTAAATGGAATAATTGAAAATTGAGCATTAAGCAATTTTCATATATTTCATTTAACCTTCGAACTATTACTCGGTTGAATTAGCTTGGCGTTTGATATCACGACTTCACACGGCCGACAAGCTTGGAATCCTTAACAAGTTTTGTTTTGGAGTAGATACGTTTTACAAGTACAAAAGAGACGGTCAAGTTCTACCAAGGACTGCAGGATTTCAGGTTTTTTTTTTAATTGTGTATTTTGTTTTGGAGCTGGTTTCGAAAAAGACGGTGAAATGTGAACACAGTTCTGTTGTAGTTTCTGGAGCCATGTTCCGGTGCAAGTGTGCATAACTCAAAGTGTCACTCACTCACTCTCTTATTCTCTGAAATGTATATTTAATAAAGTGTTTTTGATCCTTTTTCGAGGAAAATACCCAAATAACTTTCTATATGTTACATCAAGCGGTGAATAATTCTTTAGTCGAAGATTATAAATATAACGATTTTTATTGTGACATAATCGTTATGACAATAAATAAATATTTACAGAGCATAAAACAAGTTCACAGAACAACGTTGAACAATGAGCAAAGTTTTCCGAATCTTCCATAGGAATCACAGTCATCCTAGTAAAATCAGTTCAGACAGAAAAAAAAGCAGTCATTGGATTTTTAGTATGCAGATTTGTAAGCGGGCTGGTAAGAAGGCTGGTAAGAGGGTTGGTAAGATGGCTGCTTGTAGCTGGGTTGGTAAGATGGCTTGTAGGAAGGCTGGTATGAGGGCTTGTAGCTGGGTTGGTAAGATGGTTGGTGGTAAGATGGCTGGTATGAGGGTTTGTAGCTGGGTTGGTAAGATGGCTGCTTGTAGCTGGGTTTGTAGCTGGGTTGGTAAGAAGGCTGCTTGTAGCTGCTGGGCTGGTAACTATGTCCGCCGTAGCTAGGCTTGTTGTAACCGCCCTGGTGGTCAACAGTTGCGTGGAATCCGTAGTCGTCAGCCGTATACTTGACAATACGGGTGGTACCATCGGGTTCAACAAGAGAGTAGCTGCCGTACACGTTCTTGCCATCCTTGTACTCATCACGTGACTGGTAGTTGTAATGTTGGTCGTCCTTTACGTCATAGTTGAACTTGTAGTCAATGTTCTGTGAATCATAAAACAAAGTCTTGTTAATAGTGAATTTTAGCTAAACAATGGCTAGAGAAACTAAATTAGCAGTAAATTATTAGAAACAAACAGTACTACCTCTGTTTATTAAACATGAAACAAAACATAAGTATAAATTATTAAATTCTAAAATGTTAACAGACTGATTTCCGATCTTGGCGTTCCGATATTCAGTTTTCGGTGACTTGACTATTGTTGGTCGATCAGTCTTGTACTCCTTTTGCGCACTCAGATTTGGAGTCAGTTCAATGTTTTGGAGATGTTACGACATCATTATAATGTGGCTCTAAGACTAGTTGTGTTTTGTAAGTCTGCCCATGAACTTGTTAACAATTTTATAATTCAGCAATAATGCTGTATGAAGTACGGAATTCTAACTAATAGTTCAGTGAACGGTAGAACTCGCTCGTTTCCTGTCATGCCCGATAATAAATGGGTTTAATCTGTCATACAACAAAGAATTTAGATCAGAAGCGTTCCATTTATGCTAAATTTTAATATGAATGAAGTAATCAGTTTGCTTTAAATCAGATAAAAGGATGAAAAGTTAGAAGCCTACAACCGTTTTTAGAAACTATTTTGGATTTCCTCAAACTTAAAATTCCAAAAATGTTCAAGAATATTTAATACTGAAAATTATTCACAAAAGGATCTTTTTCTCTCTTGTAAAGAAGTTATAAGCTAAAATTTCTGGACGCCATTTTAGATCGCCGTCATGAAGTTTCACAAAACCTAAAAAAAGGACCTCTATTGAAGAAAATGCAATTCTGAATTCTATTCGTGACCAGTATGCATTCAACTGATGAACGGTTTACAAGTTACCATCTTCAAACCATTTTTTTTTTGTCGCATTTTGGACTGCCATTTTGGATATTTTTCAACTGATATAACACCATGCATATACGTCGTTAGACGTAAGTTCAAAGAATAAACTGATTAATTTTATTCGAATCAGTCCACGTAATCCTATATTATCGATTTTAAATGGGTGAAATTAGCTTCGGGCTTTGCTTTCGTCGCAAAAACAAGTACATGCGTCGTTCAGCAATTACGGCAAAGAATATTGTACCAAATTTTATTGGAATCAGTTTATGCTTTTGGCCGTTCTCCCATAAACTAACCTTTTTAGACACTAACTTGGTTCGCCATCTTGAATTTTCACAAAAGTTGAAAGGACCTTTCTTCATATGTTATTTTGAATATTCGCAATCAGTTTGTGTTCATTCTGATGAACGATTTAGAAGTTATAAGCCTAAAATAGCTTTTAGGACGTTATTTTGGCTTTGTATCAAGTGGCATAAAATCTGATAAACACGTCGTTCAGTCGTATTTCAAAGAATATTTGTATTAAATCTCATTCGAATACGCTAATTGCGGAACAGCAAACAACTGTAAACTCATACCGAAAGAATGAACTCATAGAGTACTTTACGGTATTTAACAAAAATTTTGACTTTTACATTCAAACTCACGTTACAAGAACTTGCATCACAAGCCTAAGCAAAAACCCAAGCGGTTCATCAGTTAATTTGTGAGCATTAGCTTTTACCGTTCTTCCAAAAATGTTAGACCTTACTTTAGCAAGGACAAAAGGTAATACAGTTTTTTTTTAAAGATGAAGTAGCTATTTAGGTTAAGTTAGTCTTTAACTAGGAGTAGTAGCGAATTGTGGTGGCAGAAAGTTATCTCACATGTAACTATCGTTGTCAATTTGACTAATATGATGTTCACAGGCTACGGATCTCTGTTCATTAATGTTCAGTCGACCGAGCTGAAGCATTTAACGGTGCACTACTAGCGTATCCGGCTACTGAACAGTACTGTATTCACACATTTTCTAGGAATTTTGTATAACATTGTGACATGTTTGTCAAAACTCTTCTAAAAACGTTTCTAAATAATTTTTTGGGAGGGGTCCCTTTGATCGGTCTAAAATCGGTCCATCCCCCCCCCCCCCCATCCACCCCTTTCCTGCGTCAGTGTGATTGTTCAAAAGGGTAGTACCGGGATTATCTTTCGTGGGTTGTTATAATTAACTGACTTTATGTACAGTAATTTCAGGATATGTTATGAAGTTTTAAAGTTTTTTCACTTGATTTGCATGTATCCCTCCTGACAGATCAATGTAAGCTTCCCTGCAACTCAGCTTGCATTGACCTTGGTTTTGAAACCGCAGTTAGGGCAACCCGTTGCGAGTTACATCCACAACACTTCTTCCTTGATGAAAGAGTGTCCCGTGTTATGTTCTGGCGTCAACTGTTGAATTTATTTCCACAATGTAGTAGCCGCTAATTTTTACTTTATGGTGAATACGAAAAAGGAATTTGTATTTAATACGATACTTCTATCGTGGGATACTGATCATGTTTTAAAAAAAATATTGTTTACAGTTCGGCATAACGTTAGACCACCGGATTGAAGCAGGACGTCAGGGCTATTCAGAAAATCTACAACAAATCGTTACTAATTTAAGCAAGAGCAATAAACCGATCTGAACATATTAACACCTTAATTCTAGTCGTCGATTCATTGGCTCATCTGCTATTTTAATGAAGTGGAGGAATTTTACTCAAGATAACGGTCACTCACTCCCGACTGGACGAATATGTTATCCATCAGTCACGCTTTTACCATGACCGGGAAGACAGCAGCAATTGCACATTTAAAAACAACACCTCTCGACGAATTTAACTCATGGAAGAACGTCTAGCTGTTTAATCCTGAACCATCAAGGACATACCCACGTGTTAGTGACATTGAATTACCACAAGTAATACAACAATATCGTAGTTTAGTATTGATAACGTTCTCCTTCACGAGCTGCACTTCGAACTGAAAAAAAAAGATTGAGCACCTAACGCGGGGTGGTTTTATCAGTTTGGAAAAACAACGAGTGATTGAGAAAATGATCTCTACTTAATGTAAGTTGGAGTGATATTTGCAAAGAGGTTACGACATTGCAATAAAAAAAAAAGATGTACTAAAGAAAAATAATTATCTGAGAATTTTTTTTCGGCAAAACGAACACCATGCCGTCTTACACAGAAAAGTCCACGGTGAAAAGACCACACCGTTGCTTTCTGCATCAATAATTATACAGATCGAAGCTTTTCTGAATGGTCGCTATACAGTGGGAACTTTCAAAAACTCATCGAACAACTCAGCGATGAAGCGCCGTATCTTCAAAGTAGTTCATAAACGCTTGGTGAATTTTCCGATACCTCAGCGTGACGTCACCGCTGAAGCATCGTACTCATTGACTGCAGTTGCCGGTTTTTTTTCTGAGTCCATCGACTAAAAGATGGCGGATCTCCAGTAGCCGTTCGCTAGGATTATTTACGTAAACGTAATTAACAATTGGTGAAGATTGTTGTCACGCAGTATCCCGACTAAGCTAAAAGAATGTAACAGGTCACTCGATCATAAGTAATAAACGTACTCGTCGGCCAGTATTTAATGTAAACTGTTTTGCAACGCCCATGACAACACAAGGATCATTGGTGAGCAAATAGTGGTGAGCAAAAACACGTCTTTCTTGACACTGGCCTCCATTTATTCATCGATCATTCCAGCGAAGCTGCTTTTCGGCAGGATTCGGAAATAGGTATGACCATATTAGAGCAATGATGGTACTTTAGTGAATCGTCGGATTTTTACGTAAACACGAAGATGGTTCTTGGTTAGGATACGTTTAATTTGGCAACATAAAAATGCGGTTAGGGCTAATACGAAATACCAATGCCGAAGTGAACGAAACTACAGGCTGGTTGACGAAATGTGATGGGGGATAGTATCGCAGCGCCACATAAGAGTTAAACATCGTACACCAAACACAAAACATCAACATAAAACTAAACACCCTAGGCTAAATCAAAATTACTTCGTAAATCGAAAATCGTAATCATAAATCGTAAATCGAACCGTAAAACGATATTCCTTCAGAGAACCGTTTTGCGGAAAGAAAACAAAAATTCTAAAAGCGAATCCCACTCGTTTATAGTTTATAATTTGTGCGTTTTAGCACTCAACTCCTTTCAAGCAAATTTCTTTCGACCTTCGGTTTCGGGAAATTAAATCTGAAAAGGAATTTCATGCTAAAACACACAAATTATCGAGTTCATAGAAGCACCCGGGGCGTACTAGCCGATAATACCACTACGTGGAAAATTATCAGTGGCGTTACTGAAAAAACTCGAACTGCTAGATTATGGGCTCTTCATTTTATGCAAAAAGCTAACTAGTCCACATCTCAGCAATCTTCATCGCTACACCATTTAACTTTAAATTGTAGAGCATTAATCATTACATTTTAGCATTATTCCTATTTACTTAAAAAATGTAGTCTAACAGAAATACACGTAGTGATGTAAGGAAGAATAATAGTTGGAAATTTGTGAGATAGACCCTTCACACTCTTAAAAAATAGTTCTCTTTGAGGTTAACATTTTAAATATACTTTCTGAGACCAAACCGTCAAACGAAACTATTTTTTCCGCCGTATATTGGTAAAACATTTTTAACAATATGAAACACAAAAACACGACTGAGAAAAGTTGGTTCCAACTTTATATGCAATTTAATAAAGATATTCCGTATTGGGGTCAAATTTATTTGTGTGTTTGTGTTGGCCTTGACATGGCATAATACGTGTACTGTATTTTTTATTCTTTACACTTGATAACGGAGTGCAGCAATCTCCGAAACGTCGTATTTTTACTGTATTTTGTGCACTTTTAAGGATTTTTTATGACTTGCTGTCTTTGGTGCTTTTAATTTCTAATGAAAAGATCCAGTACGTTTCAAAACTGAGCCCGTTTATTTTGCTTCAGACGGCTTAAGGCACAACAAAAATTACGTTTCAAAAATTAACACTGGCGATAGCCAGTGTTAGTAAGGGTCGACCTAGGACCTCTGTGTTAAACTCTCAACTTTGAGAACTTATAACTCCATCAAAAGTAAACATATTTAAACCAAATTTGGAATCTAGCTTTGACTAGTAAAGGCCTGTCTGCAGTCCAAAAATTGTGAAATTCGGTCCAGCCAAACCCGAGATGCAGACAGGGGCCAAATAGACAACTTCTTGTTCAGCTTCTTGTTGTTGTTGTTCTGGGGATACTTTCGTCTGTCCTCTCTACAGGTCAAACGATTTGTCCTATAAAGCTGGTTCTTAGCTCATTTTACAGGTATTGCTTTGTAGATGTGCCCTTTTCATAAGGCATTTTCTAATTGGTCAAGTGGTTCAGGGGTTATGGAGCTCTAAACGACCAGATTTATTGTTTTATATTGTTTTAAACATTGTTATTATGCAACAATACCAATTAGCAAACGCCAGCTGCGAGACATAGACTGAAGATAAAAGGATTTGTTTCTATTGTTACCATTGGCGATAGCCAGATTAGTTAAGGGTGAGCCTAGGGTCTCTTGTGTTAAACTATCAGCTTTGACCGTCAACTGCACTGTTTTACAGTTTAGCTGCAATTCTAAAAGTAACACGAATTAATAAACAAAAACGGAACGTTAAATGTTTAGAGTAAGGATCTAA
>JAHWFP010205728.1:0-14465 GCA_023313725.1 Lithobius niger | reverse complement strand
TTTTTTTTTTTGTTTAAGAACACTTCCCAAGAGCACTTGAAGTGAGACGAAGTGGACTGACGAAGTGTTCTCTAAAAAAGTGTTCTTAAAACCAATGAAGAACACTTCCTTGTGTTTTTTTTTGCTTAAGAACACTTCCTGAGGCATTTAAAGTGTACTTTGACGAAGTGTTCTCAAAGGAAGTGTTATTAAAACCATTGAAGAACACTTCGTTGACAACCTTTTTTGCTTAAGAACACTTCTGAGAGCACTTGAAGTGTTCTTAAATAAGGCAGAACACTTCTGAGAACACTTGAACGAACTAAAAACTGAACTGTAACGAAGGACAAAATAAAGAAACGCTAACGTTGCCGTGGATAGCGTAAGAATAAAGGGATGCACGTTAGATGATGGTTACGCAACAATACGAGCATACACGAGCTAAAGGGTTTTTGGTTATTAACACACAAAAAAATGCTTCGCGTTCTGCTGTTTTAGTAACAGCGACCTTCGGGGGTCTCTGCATGACTAAATGTGAACGAAATCTTGAAAAATTAAGGGAAGTTGCAGGGATAAACAAAACAACAGAAGGGGAGAAGGGGATGCGCTGATTGAGTGAGCGAAGCGAACGAAATCAGCGATTGTTAGTCAGGGTGTGCTAAAATGGGATTGAAGCATCTGAAACAGACGGTGTAACCTTATGTACGTTCACAGTCCTATGAAAGTTGTGATATCCACCCAAAACCAAAACTGGTAGAAAAACCCGCCAAGTTTCCAAAAACGGTTGGCCTTTGAAGGTAGTGATATCATTCCACCAGGGAAAGGCCGCCAAGGTTAATCCTATTAGCCAAGTTAATCGCACCGAATAATACTTTGGACGTTAAATGAAAACTTGAACTAGTAGCAATCTTCTAGTTTTCATTTAACTTTCGAACTATTAGTATGTGCGATTAACTTGGCTAATACATATTGCATATTTAAAACGTAAAGCACAACATCACTTAAAACAGATGCAATTTTCTCAATTGTACATTTCATTATTTCAATTAAAAATCATCCATTTTTATCCATGTTCATTTTAACAAGTGAAAATTCTATCATGTTACCCCCTTTTTTACGGCACACTTGACGTTTTGCTTGTAATTTTTTATCATATCAAAAACCGAAACTGGTAAAAGGGGACGCCAAGGTCCGAATGGTTCGGCCCTTCAAAGGAGTGATATCAACACACCAAAATATTCGCCAAGTTAATCGCACCACTTAATAGTTCGAAGGTTAAATGAAAACTAGAACAATGCTACTTTCGGCAGCAATGTTCAAGTATTCATTTAACGTCCAAAGTATTATTCGGTACTACGATTAAGTTGGTGAATGTTTTGGTGTGTTGATATCACTCCTTCTAAGGGCCGAACCATTCGGAACTTGGTGGCCCCTTTTACCAGTTTTGGTTTTTGATATGATATCACTACTTTTTGTAAAATTGTGTTTTGACCCAACTCCACTACCGTGCAGATGTGTAATAAAGTGGCACGTCAACAAGATATTGGTTTTTAACCATTTGCTACCGGCTGTTGTAAGAACACATTTAGCCTGTCCGTTTTGAGAAACCTGCGAAAAGCAAAAACAGTCGGAGCGTTTACAGTCTCCGTCCTGAGTGCATTCCAGACAACCCTAATTGAAAAAAAAATAACGACACATGTCGAGGCGAGAAGCCTGAAAAGCCAGCTTCAAGTTATGGCCCCTTGTAAAGTTATGTTGGGGCAAAATCAAAAAATTGGAAGGTCAATGAAGCTCAATCCATGAACTATATTGTACACCAAAACAAGGTCAAATTTTATGCGACACAGTTTCAACAACTCAAGTCCCAGTTTGGAAATACGATCCCTGTATTCGATCTCCCGAAATCCCGGCAATTGCTTGGTGAACCGGTGCTAGACCTTTTCTAAGAGATCGATATCCTTGACCAAATGTGGCGACTAGACTGGGGTTGCGTAATCAAGAATGGGGTGCACAAAAATCTTGAATGCCCAAACCTTCGTCGCAATACTACCTGAAGTATCTTGAGACAATCACCGAATGTCCAAAAGCCACGGCAGAACCCTTCTGACAGTGGAGAGAGGGCTTAAGGTTACCTGTAAATCATATCCACAAATCCCTCACCTCAGTGGAATGCGGCAGAGGCTCATGATCCAGGGAATAATCGGAACCTGGATTCGAAGTTCCAACATGGAAAGTGAAGCATTTTGCGACAGAAATTGGCAGTTGCCAGGTATTAGATCACTCAACAATGCTTTGGATCTGTGACTCGAGCTCAGAGGATGGGCTAGATGATATGTTTTCGGCACCAATCTTCAGAAAGTCAGCAAAATTAAATCCGTATGTGCTTTCATACGGATGATATAAGTCGATGATATAAATTACGAAAAACAACGGTCCAAGTACCGAGCCCTGTAGTACTTGCTCCGCATGGTACATTTACCCAGGATGAATATGTGTCCTCAATCACGCTATCCAGGAAAGCCGAAAGACAACCCTGAAGTTTACCCCGTATACCACAACTACCAACTTTAAGAAGCAGTTTCCTACGAATAACTGACTCGAATGCCTTACTAAAATCAAAATAGATTACATCAGTGGGGATTCCAATATCAAGCACGTTTGTCCACCAGTCCAGTACCGCTAACAACTGGTGAGCAGCTGATCGAAGTGAGAGAAACCTAAACTGATTGGGGCGAATCACCTGGTGATCATTCAAGAATTTAGGAATAGCATCGCGGATTATTGTTTCCATAATCTTGCACGGGACACAGATGAGGATGATCGGTTGGAAGTTTCGTGGGTCAGAGGCTGAACCTTTTTTTAGCACTGGGATCACTTTAGCTTTACTCCAGATACCTGGAAGTTTAGTCTGAGCAAGGATCGCGAAAAAATAACCGAAAGAGGTCTGCTAATATTTCCCAGCTGTTTAAAAAGAAAGGCCGATAAACCATTTGTGCCACAATACTTACAGTACTGATCAATTTTGTTAGCAGTATTATCCGTGTTATTGCCGCCAGTCCGAAGTGCCGTGTCTTCAGCAAAAAGAAGTAATAGAAGAATGAGTTTTCAGGTTATAATTGTTATTAAAATAAATAAGAAAGAGTAACAATCCTAAAATAGATCCTTGTGGCACACCATAATAAAACTCTATTATACAAAATACTAATTACTTTACTTACAGTACTGAACAATTTTGGGTAATTATCTAGAATAACTACTATGCCAGCTAGCGACTTAATTCACCTACCTATCGATTCCTTTCGTCGTAAAACGTGCGAAAATCATAACGAAAACGTGTGCAAACGCTTATTTATTTAGGAAAAAGTATTAAAACACGTTAAAACGCTACTCACAACCTATATAAGTTATTAACTCAATGCTTACAACAAGCTAGAAGCGCCCGCCATTCAACGCGATGATACCGCAACATAGAAAACTTGATTTCGCCCATAACTTTACTAAACGAAAATTATCTCTTTTCAAGGCAGACGGTGATATTTGGGGCCGGAATCACAGTACGCTTCGCGCGCATTATTATATACATCGAGAATTGGTGTAATCAGAAAAAGTATGACGAAAGCATTTGTGAAACACGGAAGTGACATAATTTGTTCCTTGTTTCACAAATGCTTGCGTCATACTATTTCTGATTACACCAATTCTCGATGTATATAATAGTGCGCGCGAAGCGCGCCCCTGCGGACAGTGTTTCATACTGTAAAGAAATATTGGTATAAAAATAGAATATAAGCATAAAATTCTTGTCTACTTCAGCTATTGCGTCGCAAATGAAGGTAATTTCCGTTTGCCGATGTTCTGGTCGAAATCTGGTTTTCTATGTTGTGGTGTCATCGCGTTGAATAGCGGCCCCTTCTAACGTGTTGTGAGTAGCGTTTTACCGTATTTTAATAATTATTTTAAACATAAATACCCGTTTGCGCACGTTTTCGTTATGATTTTCGCACGTTTTACGACAACAGGAATCGATAGGTAAGTAAATTAAGTCCCTAGCTTGCATAGTAGTTATTCTAGATAATTACCCAATTTTTTTCAGTAGTATTATTCGTGTTTACTGCTGACAGTCAGAAGTGCCGTGTCATAAGCAAAGGCAGTAATATAAAAGTGGGGCTGCAGGTTATATGTCATTAATGTTAATAAAAAATAATAATTGTCCTAAACAGATCCAAGTGGCACCCAAGTGGAAAATTTACAAAAAAAAAAACAAATTAGTTACTGTATTGAATGCACAATTCACCCAAACCCAGTGTGCTTTTTTAAATTTTGTGTAAGCTTACATTTTTTCTTTTTTTTTAAGTTTTGCAATTATTTGGTGGTTTTAATTACGTCTTTTTAAAATTTTTACTGGCTTTTCTAATAATTGTTTTAATTTTATTTTTTTTAGTTTTAAGTATTTTCATTATGAAAACATACATTAGAACGACTCACTCTTCGTCTTTTTTTTTTTTTTTTTTTTAAATGGTACGGTATTAGCGGCTCACACCCCTTCCGGCAACCATCCACTCAGCAGTGGTAAATTACATTATTTACCGTCATCATCTGCTGTTTTTAAAGATAAACTGAAAAAATATGACCTTCACAAATTTTTAAGGCGGTCCTCCTAACATTACCATACTCTGATAAATTTTACTTTTCAGATTCTTTTTTTTTAATTATTTTTCTTAACCTGTGAAATGCCGTTAGGCACTAGGCCATTTACCTATTTGTTAATTTAGGCTGGGTGTCAGCGACACTTTGGTGTCCTTCTCTGTCCAGCGCACTTTAGATGCGAAATATGTTATTATTACTAAATGGACAGCTTGTAGCCTACCGACCTACATGTAGAACACCAATGTTTTAAGCCTCTTCCTAAGCCTCCACATCTATTATCGACATTATCTAACCATTATCACTCAAGAATAGTTACCTTTTGAAGAGTACCACATGGGAGAATAACATTTATATGTATTAAAGACGATGTAATTCCATTTTACTAGCCACGATGCGAACGATGCAACAATGCCCAAATTTCGAACGATTGATTTACTTGCTTAGAAAAATGGTTTGTCATATGTTTCGTTGTCTGAACTGGTCAGCATGTGGTTATAGGCTTTCCATGTGATGATAACATTAATTGGCAAAGTTTAGAATTATAAAAAAAAATTCGTAACTAAGCCGTCGTATATGCAGGGCAGTTAGCTAATCTGGGTTAGTTTTCATTTTAAATGCAAAACTAAAAGTGTTCTTCGACGTTATCAAGCAGAACAGTAATGGCCAGTGCGACTGCAATACTCAGTGTTCTTTTTATTGGTGCTACAGATGAACACTAAAATGAACGCAAAGTAGATTTTTTCTTAATTGAAATGCAAATACGTAAATTAATCCGAATAAATAGTGATAGGTAATTAGACGAAATTGGTAGCAATTATTAATTCATCTTATTATTATTTAGTGCTATATAATTTTTCGCAAATATAATAAACTGTATATTTTAGGCGCATTTCGTTTCTTTAACTGCTTTTATGTTATTTTTTTGTAATTTTTACCATATTTATGTGTGTCACTGAAAAGATCATTGTCCTGACGAACCCAAGTCCGTTTTTTTATCTTTTTTTTTTCCAGTTT
The DNA here is from genome assembly GCA_023313725.1 of Lithobius niger. Classification (NCBI taxonomy): domain Eukaryota; kingdom Metazoa; phylum Arthropoda; class Chilopoda; order Lithobiomorpha; family Lithobiidae; genus Lithobius; species Lithobius niger. The sequence continues at coordinate 8,825 of JAHWFP010205728.1, read as the reverse complement.
GAAGCATATAACATTTTCTCTTAAAACTGAAGCGTGACAGAACAGAGAAATACTCAGGCAATTTTCTAAAATGGAGTATTTTGCTAAGTAATTAACAATAGTCAGTTATCATGACCTAAAACCTGAAATCTGATAAAACAAAATTAATACTCTAGTTATAATGCAAAAAAGTTGGGTTTTTTCATACACTCACTTTACTTACTCTATAAACAGCAATTGTAACATTAGCCAGAGAAATTCTCTTTTACTGCAGTTTCAAATGGCCTAATCTTTCCTTGTCAAAAGTCCCAAATTAGTGTACTCTCACTACGCTCAAAAATTTCATTTAAAGTGAGCTGCAAAATTATAGATGTAAGCATTTAATACGACTTATTGTATTTTTAACAAAAAAAATACATGCATCTACACCCACTGCACACAGTGAGCATGCACTACACAAAGCACTCTATTAGGTTTAGTTTGCAAACCCCAAATACGATGTTGACATTGCTACAAACATGATTTTTCGCCCCTTATTCCCATTATTCGTATTTCGTGTCTGTCATTTTCACGTAGAAACGATGTTGTTTCTTTAAGTAGCCATTTTTGCACGAGTTCTGTCTGGCAAAACGTCTAAACCCAACAATATTGTGTCATAAAAGAAGCGTCGTTAATTTAACTTTTTAAGCCTTCGTGGGGATTTTTTGTGGTGGGGATCCATTCCTCCTCCTTCTCTACACTTCTTTCCCAACTGTTATTTCGGACGCAGTAGACTGGTCGTACTCATTTTGCGAGTACAGGTGTAATTAGCGTGTATTTCTTCTATGACTTTGATTGTTGTTACGTGGTAGTACTGCGCTAACCATTGAGACATTATTAGTCTTCTGTACAGCCGTACCGGCTGAGAAGACTATTGCAACGACTTTGTCCGTCCGTCCGTCGCTTTTTTCAACTTCGCAACGATACCAGAAATTGACGACCACTGTTTATAACGTTCCATTCAGTGTCAAAAGTTAGTTAAATAACATACCAGATTATAACATCGTTGCCTCCTTATAGCTAATAGACCTCTTCGACGTAACTAAATTAAATAATAACATTTCATCGTCGAATTGAAATGCTAAAGATTTGTGTTAACGCAGCCGTAAAAACAAAAACATTTTAGCTTCGTTTAAAAGAGTCTTGTCGCATTGTTGCATGAATGAATAGGCTTACGATCGAACCAAATTCTCCATTAGGCCTATCTGCTACTTACGAAACCAAAACTGCCGTTTAAAAATTAGGCCTAAAAAATGAAAATTAGATATAAAATCACGTTACCATGGCAACGTCAATAGTTGCTACGAGTCGCTGCTGCATTTTCTCCTGTCCTTCCCTACTACCTCTGATCTATATTAGGCTACGTTGCGCATTACGTTGTAACACTGTAACTGTGTGCGCGGAGGCATACCGTGTTGCAAAAATGAATAGGCTTACTGTATACAATCCAAATCTCCGTTAGTTGCTACTTACGAAATTAAAGTTGTAAATTAGGCCTAAACGCTGACAATTATGCCTAAAACGTAAAATAAACTTAAAAGTTAACACATTTGTAACGGGCAATTCTGATGGTTACTGTTTTTAGATTATATAATAGAGATAGCTGTTGTAGTGCATAATAGAGGTGTGCGCCTCAACATGATTGGAAGTGGACGATCTGTACAGAAGACCAATGCGACTAGATAGTCGCTGTAGCCCCTTGTTTTTATCTGACAGTCTCCTTCATCATTTAACACATGTCATGTATATACATTATTGCAACCAGTGTGCCAAATGGCGGGAATTTGCAAGGGAATGGCAAGTTGCGAATTAACGGGAATGGAAAAAAATGGTATATAAATTATAGTGGTCGTGACAATGTCTCATGTAACAAAATCAAGCTTCGGCTAACAGTGTTTGGGCACAGTCGCAAGCAGATAATCAGGCAGGAGAGGGAGCACCGTTAATGCAAACTGAGCTGGGAACAGAGGAAAGTATGTGCAGAAAACGAAGGGTGCCAATTTATATCAAGCCAAGTATCGAATGTAATGTTGCAACAGAAGGCAGGTAAAAGCCAAAGGGCGGTTGGGTAGGGTAGGTGTTTATAGAGTAGCAACAAGTATAATGAAGGTGACGAGCAGCCTGTTGATAAATTCATAGAGGGTATTGTACTTGAGGCTTTGTTTATGCTCGAAGACCAAGAGGTAGGAAAGTTGGATAAAATTGTTGCTAGTGAAGAAGTTGCTAACACGACAAAGCAGGAATTAAGTGTCAAGGTCGTTGCAAATATGCTTGTTAGAAAGTCGACAAATGATGACTTGCAAAACGTTTTAGCTAATGAACGGGATAGTGTTGCGGGGAAGGAAATAAAGATTGGACGGGTTGGATTTAAATATGTAGCAGATAAAGAAAGAGTTGGCTTAAGTTTGATGGTCGTAGGATTGAATTATTGGTTGAAAACTGAAGCTGGTGTGTTAAGGGCAGGGCGGTTGTTTTGTTCTGGGTGGAGGTCGGTGGAAGAGATGGACAAAATGGAAATTGTCTGGGGGAATGGAAGGTGTGACAACCCAGGTGATGGCGATGTTAGAGTGGGAAGGGAAGAGAACAATGGTCCTGGTAAACCAGTAAGCAGTGTAAACGAGGTGGGAGGATTGGAGGTAAACGGAGGTGTTAAAGGGGCAGGTTTGAGGTTGGGGACGAATGTTTGGGCGTAGGAGGAAAGGCAGATGTCTTAACGAGCAGACAGTTTGTTGAGGTTACTAGCATTGTCCCCCAGTATGCGATTCATATGTGTGGTTTGAGGAAGTGTTTTGTCGTGTACATGTATTGTTTGTATTTTGGTGGGTAAATTTCCAAACGCCCTAGTGCCAAGTGTGAAAGGGCAAGGGGGGGGGGGGTTGCCTTGCTGTGTGTTTTGTTCTTCGGTGGTGAACTGTGTAACTTTTGAGCTACAACTGGAGGTTGGATTGCTTGGTGTGGTTTTTGTGGTGTAGTGGTGCGTTGAGATCGGTTTGAGAAGTGATGGAGCAAAAAGAAATTCAATTGAAAGCTTTCTTATGATGTGTGGCAAGTATAAGAGGATGGATTGCTTCTTATGATGGATTGCTTCTTATGAATGTGATGGAGGATGTGAAGGTGTGTTTTCTGGGTAAAACCCAAGGTGATGTTAGTGAGGCAGTTTGGTAAAGTGCTGGCCCTGTTGCCGTGTCGTTAAAAAAATGGTGGAGTGCTGAAGTGGTGAAGAGGTGAAGCAGGGGATGTTGTGGAAGTGAAGTGTCGTGCAGGATGTGAGTGATGTGTGGTGCAAGGTGGTTGTGTGTGTGCAAGAAGATAGGTAGCAGTGGTGAAAGTGTTGGTGACATCCTAGGGTTGTGTGGAGGCCGAATCCTGGGCCTTCTTTGTGCCCAACCTGGTGATCTGAAATCACTAGTGTGCCGTCTGCTGACCGAGATTTGTTTTGGAAACAATTCTGAAACAAGGTTTGGAGGTGTAAAGATCGCCTCGTGCGTTCGAAACATAATTGGGCTCAATAGCCAATTACCGGTAATTATGGTGGTATTACCATGTTCGACAAAAAGACGAAATGGAAACTTTATTCACCAGCCGAACATTCGGAATGCAACAAGTAACTATAAAGGATGGACGTTCGATCATATGGAAATTGTAACTAGTTGTTGGCGCCAAACTGCGGTATAAATTGTGAACTTTTTGGCGCTAAAAACATTCTTTCCCGCAAGGATGCAGCAAGCGGCTGAAGCTCTGTTGGCCCTCTTGTTGGGAAAATTCATTTAGTCGATGTCAAGTTGTAAAATAAATACTTGTAATTTTTCGGTTTTTCAGTTTTGTGCGGTCTCCCTAATTAGGATCCAAATATCACACCACGGGAAGCCACCCTATATTTTTATGGTTATTTTACATTTTCTGGCATTTTTTATTGTTTTTATTGTTTGTGATCAAGGCACATAAAACGTGCGCTGAAAATTTATAAAACGTGTTGTTGTCTTTGTTTTGCGAGTTGTCAGGCCCTGTCAGTGGGCCGCTTATGTTCGTTGCAATTAGCTTTCATTCAGATAATATGTACGTCGATTTTGTGATACTTTTGGAATCAAATCAATTACATGAAGCATGGATGGACGCCAATAAAGTAAGAGAAGCGAACGACATATGGCTAGTCATCTTTATTATTCACCCTATGTTCGTAGATACAACGGTTTGTAAGTTTCTGGTTTTGCTGTTTTACAATGAAGCGTTAAACGCAGTTACGCATTAGCTTCCAACTTCATTAGTAGATTTCTTGTTTGGACATGAATGCAGATTGTTTGCCAACTGACAAAAGGAAAAAATTAGTTCTTTGTTGCTGTAAAACACAAATAGCAAAATATCCAAAGAAAAATAAGTTTCATTAAACACGAGTTCATCTGAATTATTATTTTTCTTACACTCTATTATACATATTATATATATATATATATATATATATATATATATATATATATACAACTATATATATACAACTATACAGGGTGTAACAAAAGATCGTGTCCAAACTTAGGTGACTAATTCCTTAGGTCAAACTAAGAATATAATTCATATAAACATTTGGCCAAATACGTCTTATTCTTTGGTTATCGCATGAATTAAGAACCCAAATTCCAACTCCGCCTCCCCATCTCCACCCACGCTCTTGATATTGCAAAAACAAATCAGAACAGGAAGGTAGTGAATGAAGACAATGAACTGAAGGTAGAGAACAAACTGTTAAGAATCAAAATCAAACTAAAGGAAAAATATCTCTATTGCTAAATAATTTGTCCTGGAGGGGAAGCAACAATTGTTCGAAAACTTCGTTAGTCGGTGTTTATGTAAGACTGATAATACCATAGAGGTTTTAATAACGCGAAGTATTAAACGCGAACATCAGTTCTGCACAGTTCGAAACTAAAATAAGAAAATATTGTGAAATAGGAAAAGGCCGATAACAGTACTACTGGGTCAAAGGGAATCACTTAACACTGCACGAACGTGCAGCAGATGGATTATTGGTCTGTCGGAATCTGTTGTCCATCTCTTACTACAGTGTTGGAGATTTGTATCGATTTAATAGTCCAGTTACTGTACGTTCGGTGATATTGTGACGAGTCCTTGTCAGCAATGCGAGATGGTTCACAATAACTCGTCAAAAATCCTTCCCTGGGCGTTAGAGCAGGTTTGTAAATGCCCTGCAGACGACGTTAATTCCATGAAGTGCTGGAGTGGTTCGTAAAAATAAAAATAAAAAAATAAAAATGTTATTTTTTCCCAAAGACACCTGGTTCCTGTGTGTGGTTGGGGGGATAGCAGTTACGGTAATTGTTCAAAGTTTCTTCCCTGAACATTAATGCAGGTTTGACACCGTCGAGCCAATGAGTTTCGGATATGTTCGAAAATTCCAACGGTGGTTTTGTTTTTTGCAATAGCCAGAGCGTGGGCGGAGGTGGGGAGGCTGAGCTGGAATTTGGGTTCTTAATTCATGCGATAACCAACGAATAAGACGTTTTTGGCCAAATGTTTATATGAATTATATTCTTAGTTTGACCTAAGGAATTAGTCACCTAAGTTTGGACACGACCTTTTGTTACACCCTGTATAATATGGTAGTAGTTAGTAATCTAAGCCTGGTAGTAGTTAGGCATCGAAGGCTGTACTGGGTTCAAGAAGAGATAAGATAAAGTAACAGACAGTATCGTGCCCAAAAATAACAACACTATGTTTCGAGAGGACAACCTCCCGTCTTCAGGTTAAAATAAACACTAAAACCTTTTAAAAATTAATGGCAGTATCTGCCGAGTCACCAAGTCTAAAAAAGAAAACCATTCAGGCATGGTCAGGCCTAAAACTTTAAAATATTTTAAAAATATAAAACATACCAAATGATACACCATGTTACAGGAAGCTCACTCTCACGGCATTAGCTTAACAAACTGCGCTAATTTTTTTTTTACCTCAACGTACATGTAGTACCCCTTGTAGCTAGCTAGCTTCAGATACAGTCTCCGCAGCGAATAAGGCGTTATTGTTAGTTGCCTGCACAGGGGAGGGGCAGCGGGGGGAGGGGGGCATTGCCCCAACTCTTTTCAGAATAAATGGCATTTTTGCCTTTTTTGTAAAAAAAATATGCCCTATTTTGCTTTTCTGAACCGACAAATGTTGGCATTGCAGCCAGGAAAACGGCCTAGATGCATGAAAAGGGCAAAAAGAAGGGCAGGAAAGCAGCAGAGATGGTAAAAAAAAAAAACAGTAACAAGCTAAATAAAAAGAAGATAAAAAAAAAGTCGTCTTGTTTTCCATAAACCTTCCAACTATTTCGAGGTGCGACTAACTTGGTAAATGTTTTGATCTATTAATATCACTACCTTGAAGAGCCGAACCAGTCTGAAGGTGGTGGTTCTTTTTACCTGTTTTGGTTTTTGATATTATTAGTATAGCAGTATACGTTCTACGAAGCTCGATTGATGCAAATACGACCTGTTATTTGGATACGACTGATTCTCTAAGAATATCTTTATTGTGTCTGATAAAAAAAAATAAACATAAAACGTATACTGTTTAAATAACATAATGTTATAAGACAAGATAACAATTATTTGCTAAGATAATAGTGGACTGCTTAGCTCGTTTACATCAAACATGGTCAGAGTTCAGTGGTGATAGAGCAGTGTACCTCTCACCTACAAACAGTAGTTTTTAATGCAATCCGCCCAACACGATGAAGTCAACTTTAAGACGTAACATTATATTTTTTGTTACTTACTGAAATTCACTGCTGACTGCTCTGGTTGCAACTGAATGCATTAGGGTAAGTTTATTTTCTCTTAATATGTAGTAGCTTATTCGTAAATAAAGTAAATACTTTTTATAGCAAATCATGTAACACTAGTTGTAAAGCCCGTCATGAAACCGGGCTGATATAAAATTATACTACCTTCGGGGAACAGCGAATGCGTTTGAGTCTCTTCTCCAATTAAATCAAGAATCACCCAAAATCTCTCTCCCCTTCCCCTCTCTGCCCTTTCCCACCTGTCCTTCTCTATCACAATCTCTTCCCCCTTTCTACCTGATAACTGCTCTCTCACTTCTTTCTTCCCCTTCCCGCTCTTCCCCTTTTGTCTCCTCTCCTACCCCTCTCCCCCACTCTACTCCCCCTTTCTACCTACTCGCTTCCTTTCCTCTCCTTCTCTTCCCCTTCCCCTCCTCAAACTCTTTACCCTCTCCTCCCCCACCCCATCATTATCCGCTTTTTGAGCACCGCATATTACGTACTCCATATCATCATTTTTGTTTGCTCCTTATCTTTTTTGTGAGGCATACAATTTCCATAAGCCGGAAGCTGAAGGGGTGTTTCACGTCGTGTGGCATAGTCATTTTTTCTTTCACTGAATCCTACTCTGTATTTTTTTATGTCTTTTAAATCCCTGTGGTAGTTTTTGTATGTGCAGTTTTCCTTCCCTGCTCCGATACGATTCCCCATCCCGACAAATTATTGCTCCTCCGTACTTTTTTTCATTCTTTTACTGAATCCTACCGCACATTAAAAAAAAAATATGTTTCGTCTTTTTCATCGACAACAGTTACAGTACTGAATGCAGCATTGATTCCTCCGACATATACGTATTTATTTTTTGTATTTCCTTCTCAGTCAGCCCGATTTCGTTACTTTATGAAACCAAGTACAATGCAACAGGAAGAAGACAGTTGTGCACGGTTTCGATGCATGTGCATGATTGAAAAGACATTGTTGTGTAGACCATTTTGTTATAGCGTTGTTTCCTAATTGGGTGGGTGATCACCTGGGAATCCTGGTGGTGCAAACATAGGGCCTAATATAGGGCCCATAGGCCTAATAGGGCCTTAGGCTTCGTCGGGCAGATGAACGGTAGCGGTTAACGCTCGCTAAAACCCTTTTGAATTCTCCGTCATATACTTTTTTTTTATCCCTTTACGGAAAACACATTGTTGTTTTTAGCAATATTGAAGCACTGTTAGAGCATTTTTTAATGCTACTACTACATGATTTCTTATTTCGGGTTATAGTTGATTATGAAATAAAAACACGCTAGTGTGTCGGGCGTCAAGTAACAGTAGATTATCTGATTGTTGACCCGATTGTTAAAGGTACATACAGCCATGTTGGCTTTCCTGCATGGCTCAGTTTTGCGACATTAGTCAAACGAATGCAAATGTTGCCAACACAGTCCTTCTCTTGTTTTTTTCTTTCATGAGAGATGATTTGGCGACAGTAACTCTAACCGGTGTAAATGTTGCAAATGCTATTCTCAACGGGTCGCACGACATACCGGAAATTTTTATATGCTTTTAAAAGAAGGCTAGTTGATGATAACGAGGTGGCCTAGCTGGCATGTGTCTGATAACTGCAAGAAACTAAAATCATATGTTGTCATATTGCGGATAAATTCCATTGCGATCGAAGTCTTTCAAATTATGGAAAATGTAAGGGAAAGTTGCAGGGATAAAGAAAACCTAAGAGTTAAAGGATGAGTGTCCACCATGCGTATAGAGAAAGATTCATCAATAACGTTGTTTTCGTGATACTGTCTAGCTAGCTAGTCACTAGCTAATAAAGGTTTCCAGAGACTAACGAAATTCCACGGCCACGAAAAGTTGGGAAGGCCTAAACAACTAACAATTACCCACGAGTGAGGGTGATCTGAACATTGGGCTTTGTCAGCCTAGAGTCTCTGTGTTAAACTCTCAACTTTGAGAGCTTATAACGCCGTCGAAAGTGAACATTTTAAAACCAAATTTGAAATCTAGCCTCCACTAGTCAAGAC
>JAHWFP010205727.1:59256-83187 GCA_023313725.1 Lithobius niger | reverse complement strand
TGGTTTTTATCCGTTTTAAATGACTGTTTTATGCTTTTAATATAGGTCGACTTAGTGGCTTTTGCCATGCTTTAATTTTATTGCTAAACTGAAGACGAAAATTGATAATTTTCGAAACGTTGTTTGTATATTTTTATGTAGCACGCCTTGGTTTGCCTTCACATAATCAATTACCGTGCTTTTTACTCCATTTATCATTGTTAAAGCATTGTTTAAAGCGTATTTGGGCCAACGCTGGCAAAAGAGTAGCAACTACCGTTTTTATGGGTTAAGATAAGTGTAACAAAGAGGTTACTAACCAAACACGAAGGACGACCATAAAATAGGGTTTGTTTCTACATTGGTGCACTCCATCAACAATTTGTTCGTTTTATCACCACATTGTCACTTCTTTCACCAATCTCACACTGACTTCCCAACCCACCATGACAGTTGGTGTTTACCGTAAGTAAATAACATAGTAAATTTACCATCAAACTTTGCGACGTCGTGCTAGTCTAGGATTAAAAGGAATTTAGTAATTATAGGTATTTTTTATAAAGTCAACGACACCACATAAGTGAAAAATTGGAATTTTTTGCACAAAGTTCGAAGCCACCGGACTATAAAGAGAACATATTTTATTGTTCACTAATACATCGTCGTGTAGTTTGTCTTCTGTACAGCCGAGAAGCCTATTGCAACCATAGGAGAAGAAAGGGTTGGAATGGAAAAGAAACTTAACGCGAACGCGTCGGTACCCTTTCCGATCAAAGGAGGACGTAGCGGAAGTAGACTCATAGCAATGCGCCTGCGCTGGTAGTGTGTTCATTAATAGCAACGGGCGCACACTAACTGTGCGCGTCATCTGTACACGAATAGGGATGTGAAAGGACGATTGTTAAGCGCATTTTCACGCAATAAACTTCTGCTTAATTATAGAACGCTGCACAAGTTACGTCGTTCAAATTAGCACAGGGCGATACTTCAATTCTTTCTGTAAACGTCCGTTCAGGTAATGGGTCAAACCATACAATCAATGATTTTCCTTTATTGGTTTAAAAAGTGGTTGTTAGCTTTTACATACGGAGAACGAATTAGTTACACTGCTGTGATGTTACTGTTTACAGCATCGTTTTCGGGTGGTTTACACAGAGCCTGCATCATTGGAAATACGTGTGGCAACACAATGAAAGTTAGACAGCAATTCTATCGAAAAAACACCATTTCGTTGCTTACCGCTAATTAGTAGTTACATAGCTAATAGCGATTGACGAACTCGGCCCAAACAAGCGATGAACAAATATGGCGGAGTTCACTTCCCGTTAACGAGCCGGGTTGCCATGGAAACGTAAGAGAGTGCGGTGATACGGGCAGATAGGCAGTTTCTTTTCCATCCCAACACTTTCTTTTCCTGCGTTGCAACGACTTTCTCCGTCCGTCCGTCGCTTTTTTCATCTTCATAACGGTACCAGACAGAGATAGACGGCTTTTACCAATAGATACAGCGACCAAAAATTAGTCAAACAACACGGCAATGAAATTAAAACATCGTTACTTCCTCACAGCTAATAGGCTTTCTCGACGTCACTCAACGAAATAAAAACGTATGATTGTCGCATTTAAACGTCACAGGAAGATACGCAACCGTAAAAACAAAAAAGGTTTCGTTAACGACACACATTAGCTTCATTTAAAATAGTCTCGACACCGTGTTGCTTGAGGAATAGGCTGCTCTCGAACCAAATTCTCCCGGTTAGCCGCTACTTACTTAGTAGTTAAAACGGCAGGCAAAAATTAGTCCTAAAAGCTGACAATTATGGAGCTAAAATCTAAAACTAGGCTTAAAAGCTAACACATTTTTAACCGGCAGTTGAGATGATTACTACTTTTAAATTACATAATAGAGAGCGCTGTTGCAGTGCGTGATAGAGGTGTGCGCCTCAACACTTTCGAAAATGACGGAATTGTACAGAAGACCGGTAGCGACTATGCAGTCGCTTGTTTTTAAACTGATGATGCAATATTACCGTTTTAACTGTGCTTATGCAGGTGCGTCTGCCTTATTTTCCACAACGTATTATTGGCCCAACTAGCGAAGTGAGCAAGGTCGTGCACTGAATTGAATTTGGATTTTATGTGTTTGTTTTACTGTTAATGTGTTTGTCCGTTTGGTACAAGACAACGTTCGCAATTTTATTCTGATTTCTACGAACTTGCATGACAAGGGAAATGCATGAGTTCGAAGATGCCCTAAAATGCAACTAAAATGAAACTAAAATACAACAAATGCTCGAGTTCCAAGACGAACTATATGCGTTAACTATACTTTCGGAGATTTTCGGTTTTTTTGTTGGACGGGTCAGCCGATTTTTAGCGGGAGTAAAGTACTCGGAAGCTGGTGACGCCGATCACTGCATGAACGGCACAGTCATTTGCCATAATATATCACAGTCAAAGTTCTTTTAGTGTGAAGATTACAAAAAAATTGCAAATGTTAGAAAAAAAAGCTTTGAAAAAAAAAAACCGCCGGTCACTTCCTTACTTTATTTCTCCAGCACATCACGAGTGCTATGACACCGCTATCCAGATGTAGTTGTAGAGATCGGTGTTGAATTCGTTCGGTAGCTTCGGTATCCGCTTGCTTCCTATGCTGAAACTCTATAGAGCAGAGACATTTGCCGCCATATTGGCACCAGTATGGGTTTTGGAGGGCATAACTACAAGGTGCACTACGTAAAAACGGAGGGGACAACAACGGAAGAGCGGATTTCTTAGGCTTAAAATAACGTTGTTTTCTCCAACAACAAAAATCGAGCGTTTTAGGTATAAGAAATCACTCTTCACAGCATCGGCTTCAGTATGACGCCCTTCTGTTTCTCTCCGCAGTGCCCCTTGCAGATAACCCCATTAAGGCTCCAGCATAGTGTTGTATACAAAATACTGCGTCGTGTCACTGCTTTATAGTTAGGAAATTTGTAGCGTGAGAAATGCTAACTATTTGACGATGCCACTCTCACTTTTGGGATTTTTTGCATGTGTGAGTAAGTGTGGCGATTTTTGCGTTCCTGAAGTGATTGCGTTTTTGAAATTAGGTTCTGCAATTTGTTCTTGCGTGATTACTTTACCAGTTCACTTTCCCCTACTCTCACAGTGTATACGGCAACGTCAAGTGACGTCATATTGCCTACGAGAAAGTATCTGGAGGGCATAGCTACAAGGTGCACTAGATTAAAATGTAAGAGAAAACAACGGCACTTCTGGTCAAGACAGTGCTTTGAGAGCGGATTTCTTAGGCTTAAAAAAACTTTGTTTTCTCCGACAACAAAAATTGTGCGTTATATGCTTCATAATAGCATTGGCTTCAGTAAGACGACCTTCTTTTCGCCCTCCAGTGCCCCTTGCAGCTAACCCAGTTACTGGCTCCACCATAGAGTTATACACAATACTACGTTATGTCACTGCCCTATAGCTTTGACTAGAACGATCCGTACCGTGTGAAAAAAAAAACCTGTCCTAGGTGCATGACGCCATCTAAGACTTGCCGCTGAGATGACTAAGCAGAGCTAATTGTTAGTCGACGTAACAATGTGCCAATTTCAACTTATCGCTTGCAAAAGAATTAATGCGCACGCCCCGTTTTCATTTGTTGCATTGTGTACGTGGTGGGGTTGGGGTTTGCTTTATAATATTAAGATGATCTTCAGGGACGCTATCTAGTTACAACTCGTCACGCGCACCGTATTGTAAGTTCTCCCGGGGCCATGAACCCATGGAGCAATTTTCGACGCGTAATTTTTGGCGTGGTCGTCGGAAAGTGGTGATCTGCCTTGATAACAGTCGTTAGCCACACGAGACCTTTAAATTTAGGAATATACGTGAAATTGACTGACTGATCACGATGATAAGCGGGAGAGGGAATGGTCTCAAATTGATCATTTTCTGCACGAACGAAAAAAAAATGTGCAACGTTGTGTTGGCTAGAAACATAAGGACCTAACAGGTGAACCAGCAACACGGGAGCTGTAGAAGGTGATCCATATAAAACGCAATGTAGAAAAATGGCAGCTTAGGAAAAAAAAGGTGGACTCACGATTTTTTTCTACGCTCTTGGACTTAAAACAAATTTTCAAAACGATGCTGAGCCCTTTCTGCACTGTAGTGGATTTTTGGACACAACAACACAAAATTCTAGACGTATGGCTCAACAGTCCCCAAACAGCTTAATCTGGTAGCATCAAGGCACAAACGTGGTTAACAATATCAAGACGCCAGACGACTTTGATCTTAAATATTTTTTACGTCACACATTTTAAAGGGATATACCTCCCAACGACATTTTTCTCTATCAACCACATCAAGTACGACCCAAAGGTCTATTTCCTTACCGTTAGTCAGTCCCTTGGTAAAAATCCGCTTTAAATTGTGGCGTCTAGGAGTGATCATGTTGAATAATTGTTAATTTTATTTACTGTATCCTACACGTATATGATCCTTTGCGCGCTTACAATAATCATGACCTTTTATCTCTGTGTGGGCATATACAAAATTTCCAATAATTACCATGAAATCAAAAATCTAAAGTACTAATGCGGTAAAAATTAAAATTAATTATTCCAATTATTCCGAAGCAAAACTGTAAGACACTAGCCTAGACAATTATAAATTGTGACGTTAAAATACGAGAATCATTCCGGTTTGTGACGACACAATCTTTAACTTGATGCTGTTTCGTGTACTATTCCCAAAGCCAACCGAGACAGCAGCTACCACCCCAGCCGACCTTCGCTCTGGTAAATGCGCGGATGGCGATCTGCGCGTAGCTGTTATAAGGCAGGCGGAATGTTATAAGGCACGCCGGGTGTCCCTTTAACTAAACAAAGTAGCACTGCCGAATTTGTGATTTACAATACAGTCACAAAAAACTCAAAAGTTCATTTTAAAACTAAGGAAGCCCGTGCTACGCACGCATGGTGTTAGATGGAAACCCACCAACTAAGAGAAATCCGCCAAAAAATGGAAGCTCACCAATCAGATTTTCTAATATAATCGACCCATATTTTTTTTTCGCCCGTCATCCAGGATAATTATTAGAGCCTTTTATTGCGGTATAACGTCTTGTTTATTCAAACCTTCTTTTGTTGCGAAACTTGATTGCAATTGACGTGTCCAGAATAAATTTGTAGCCACTAGCAGCCCCGCCCCCCCCCCCCGATCCTCCTCCAGTCTCTCACTTACCAAACGAAAAGTCCACCGACTCACAAATATAAACCAATAATAATAACAACACTTGCACTATACTTGAGCGATTAAAAATGCCGTTTGAACTTTCAAATGTAGACTAACCGGAAGCAGCACAGATTAGCCCTATCGATACTGGTATTGCGCAACTTCCGCGATATATTACTTCCTCTTGACCGAACCCTGGTGCGCCGCTGACAACGCACGTGCTAATGAATAATAATAGTATATGGTTGGGCTAGGTCGTGGTCCGATTTATCTAGTTGGTATACGGTTGTGGAATTAAACACACATTCGTTGGCGCCAGAATTATTTCCGTTCTGCATAAATCAGTAGTATGGAACGAACTCAGTACTTGCAAAGTATGTTGTGTACGAAGTCGTGATTAATGCTGTATGGAGATGGTAAATTTAAAGGATTTAAGAGTCCAGTTCGACTGATTTCAACACAATGCTCATTTGCCTTTGAAAGAGGGAGCAGTGCCTATCGGAAAAGGACGGAGTAAACACTCAAAGGAAGATGCCAACTTCTGAAACCAACACAAAGGAAATTGTTTTGTTATCCAAGATGTAAATATTCATATATCTTTGTAAGACCGGGAATCTATAACCACATATTTTAGAGGAGAGATTAAAGAAACGAAATTATATGTAAACCCACACCATTAAAACCGTACGATGTACGTGCGTTTACATCTATTCCTCTTGAACCAAGGCACCTACAAAGATGAAAGTCAATTAAAGCATGGATGTTCATCCCAGCGCCATTTTTACCGATCCTCCACATCAAGTACGGCCCCAAAGTTTTATTTATACTAACCGTTAGTCAATCCCTAGCTAAATATCCGTTTTAAAATGTGGCGTCTAGGAGATTTTCTGTTGAATATAGGGAACTTTATTTACATTCGTCCCGAACGTATATGATGCTTTGCGCGCCTACAGTAACCATGACGACGTTTCATCTGTGTGTGCATGTTCTAATTTACTAATAATTACCATGAAATCAAAAATCTAAAAGACTAATGCGATAAAAATTGAAATTAATTATTCCAATAGATCGCCGAAGCAAAACTATAAGACACTAGCCTAGAAAATTATAAATTGTGATGTTAAAATACGAGAATCATTCCGGTTTGTGACGACACAATCTTCAACTTGATGCTGCTTCGTGTACTATTCCTCGGGTAGCTGCGAGCACTGGGACGTCAGATTCGATAGGCGTCCTGGTCCCAGTGTACATCTCTGGCTTCGTACAGACTCGGGTTCGATCCTGGCGATGGGAAGTGTATATGTACGGGTTTTTCTCCGGTTGTTTTCCGCCCGTTGCACGAGGGTTTCCTCCGGTTACTCCGGTTTCCTCCCTCATGCGGCAAAAAACAACTGTAATAATGGTGGTACTTCTTCCACTTAACATCTGCTGCCGGGAATCTGGGTGGGTGGAGCATCGTCTCTATATATTATTATTATTATTACGTTCCTAGCTGTGAGGAACATTTTAAGGCAGGCCAAGTGTCCCTTTAAGTTACGTTTTGTTTCCAACCATTATGCACGTAAACACATTTAAAGCTAAAACCCAAATTTCAAAACTTTTCATACCCAAACAAAGGAAGAATAATGTAGGGCTACACACTCGACTATTTTATTTACTAAATTTTTCTGTGTTCTTCAGTCTCGTCGTCTGCTTTTCCATTCATCACCCTACTGATGCCATATATATATATATATATCATTTTTCAAGATTTTCAAGCACTTTTCCCATGCATGGTAATTCATTATAACTTTCTAGGAAATTTTAAGCTTATCAAGGACTCGCTCGAACCCTGAATTATCTGTGGAGTGTGCTAAGCACACTAAAACGATTAGTTTTTAAACATTTTCCAGAGATGTCGTTTAACCAGCTGATCTATCGTGTGCAAAAGTAAACACAACGGTAAAACCATTTGTCTACAGCAGTAAGGTTTCACGTGGACTAAACAGTACTGCAACACTGCAGCTGGTGAAACCTTACAGGAAAGTTTATTTGTGTTCCTTTGCTGTTTTGACTTCGGATTAGCTAAACCTCATCTTAAGCATCAAACGAGTTCGTTTTTGTTTTCTAATATAGATGTTTTGAAGAAACTGCGCGTTCTTTAAAGCGCTTTCGTAAACCTCTTTCGTTATACAAACATTTTTATCACGAAGCGCCGTTTATTTTTTAATAATATTATTAATAGTAATAGCTTTTTTCTAGCAAAAATGCAAGTCGATAAAGTACGACGCTCTTACTTCCACAATCCTCTGTTGACTACAGATTTTTTTTTCTTTTTTCTTGAATTTTTCATCCCCGGTCTCCCGACATTCCTGACCTTTTCCCGTGATCCCTTGTTTCCATCAGCGGGGATTTCCTAAGAAACCTCCCCCTTTATCATCAACGTCATCACGATAAAGTTTGCTGCGGAGTAATTTATGATGCAAAGCTGCTTGTGAGGGGGAAGGGAGCCGGGTCTTGGAAAGGTTGTATTCCTCCGCCGCCCGACTGTAAGTAAAAGCGACGCGCCTCGTCTCTGCTGATGACGTCATAGGGAGACTAAGGGAGATATTGTGAAGACGAGTCATACGTCACAGCCGCGCGCCTTAGGCTTGGCTTTGGCGCAATTTAATTTATGTTAAGGTAATGGCATTAAAAATCGGTGGCTTGAAGGTAATTTGCGTAAATGAACAAAAATGAAAAAACTAAAATTAAATTGTTTTAAGCCTTCGTTTAAAGATGAAGGGTCGATATTCAGATGTGAGTACAAAATGTTCTAACCGGGCAATGGACGAATCACATAGAGCGTTACAAATTCAGTTCTTGGGGTCTACCTTTTCATTTTCGCCGGGCGCGGTGAGAAGCACGGGTAAGGAGGTGTTCTCGTTCTTCTGTTGTTTGTGTAGCTGATTAAAGGATAACGTTTTTAAAAAAATAAATTCATTGGAACCTTATGCCATTTGAAGCAAACTACTGCTCGCGGATAGCATAGCTCTATTTTCAACCTTACTAGTAGCGTTAGCAGGGAAAGAAGTCTGACTAGAACGGGGGGATACGGATTAGATTAGGGGTTTGAATAATATCTCTGTAATGTGTGGTGCAGTGGCAACCCGGACCACTGCACTGTGACTGAGGTTGGCGGTAATGACCAAGCTGTCGACGCGCCATTAAGCCTCAACCCCCCCCCCCCCCTTGATCAACTTAGTGGAGAATACATCAGAGTATATGCCGTTTGTTATCATGGTTAAAGAAAGATAGATGACCGGGGTATAATCATAGGAGAAGAAAGCGATGGGGATGAAAAGAAACTTAACGCGCATGCGTAGTACCCTTTTCAATCAAAAGAGGACAGGCTGGAAGAAGGTTCATGGCAATGGCGTAAAATTTTCTGTGGGCCCCCTCCACAAAGAAATTTATTTTCCAACAAACATGTGCCAGTAGCACATTCAAAAATTTTGTTGAGGGGGGGGGGGTAGGTGGACTAAAAAAAAGGAAATCAAAATAAGGTCAAGAAAATTCAGCTAAAGGGGTTTAGGAACAGGTGGTGGATGGCTTATGTAGGACCGAATTTATTTTTTTAATTGGCCAAAGATTGAGTTGTATGCACGAATCGCATGCATGTTTAAACTCTGAGCCCACCTTGCTATTTTTCAAGTATTTTCATACTGAAGTTTGTTTACTTACCATAACTATAACTGACACTAAAATTTAAAAGCATAATGAAGGAGGCAGACTGTAGGTTGTCTGATCCTTCAGAGATGTTTTCGGAGAGCTTTACTTGATGCAAACAATTCAGTGGCATTTTTATGTAATTTTATTTGCCCACTCACTCAATACTGAGAAAACTAAGGCAATTTGGTCGTTGATCCGACCTAGGCAAGGTAGTTTTTAATGCAATTTATAAATTTATAGACCTTAACGCCTAAGAAGACAAGGTATGATGGGACCGAGCTTCAGTTTTATCTGTAAGAAAAAAAGCAAGTTGAACCTAGAAGCCGTCTAGCCTGATTCAGCATGTTTACAATGGCAGACTAGACGGGCGTACGGTCTGGGTCCCTACTCCCTGTCAATCTGTATATTACGCCACTGGGCCCTACGTCAGACATTTCCCGGGCCTAAATGGCCTTCCCAGTACGTCCCTGAGATACACTCGTAAAATTACGTGTTGGGTTCGCCCGCAGAGCACTGGACAGAATTCTTATTAGAAATGGCGCGCAGGGGAGAAAATAGTTGAAGCGCAGTTACGGAAAATATTCTAAATTTAATTTTACAATGTAACGGAAGACACAAACGCATTGTAGCATCTCTCGTTCGGCCAAGTAACTGTGATCTTCAAAGCTCAGGTATACGCCAAGCTTTAAGTTAGGCCGCTAAAAATTAATTAAATGGTTTTCGGGAGTGGCATTAAATAAAATTGACGCGAGCGGGCGGTATTTTTTTTTTAATTTTTTTTTTACGTTTTATTCGTGATTTTTCAGATGCGGACGATGGCTTATTTTTTTTTATCAAACAAAACCAAATCAGTGGCTTACACAAGTTGTTGTGGAGTACAAAATCTATGTTTTAATCCCAAGGTGAACGTGCAAAAGTTTCACCTTTGATAAAAAGTCATTCTTTAGCTCCAAGTTTTTAGTTGCGACATGCCTCTGAACGACACTTACATTTGTTTCGAGGCGAGCATGTGAATGGAGCAAAGAGCTGATGTGGTCATCGGCTCCAGGAAACGTTTGATGAAAGTGCTGATGCGTGATCGGAATTTTTTGATTTTAGACAATGTCATAAAAAACGATTCACGCGCTGAGAAAAAAAAAATCCACGCGTGCGCTCCCGAAAACCACTTAATTAACTTTTACCGATCTTACATTTACCAAATCCAGGGACTAAAAAAAGTAGTAGTTTAGTTCAAATACGTTGTACCGTACGAACCTCCTTCAACAGAGAGCAATTAAGCTTCTCGAAACATTAAAAAAAAAGTTCATTTTATTTTGGTAAGGACAGGGTGGGGGGGGGGGAATAAAAACCCTCTTTGACTTCCCCAAAATACTGTCCACGGCCCTTAATGAAGGCGCTGAATGGGCGGAGATGTTGGAGGGGGGGGGGGGCGATTGAACAAGATTCAGGAAAGTTGCCTCGAGCCTATGTGCCGAAATAGATTTATTTTTCCCTCTTTGTTTTCTTTTCCTACTGCAAGCGTCCAGCTTTTCACTCGTCTTTTTTGATCCTGCTGTTTGAAACATTTATTTCGTGGTTTCTTTTTTCCCACCGTTTGACAAGGAAAGAAAAACTCCGCCTTGAGGTTTGCTTCCCCGCCAGCCCATTCACTCGGGAGTGGGGGGAGGAAGCGGAACTGATCGAAGCTATTGGAGCGTGAGCGGAAACAGGTATGCTTTCCTGCACAGCTCACATGAATCTGGGGAAACCAACTACTGACTAGAGTATACGGCTGCTGCAATTTTTATTGTATCATTATTATTACCACTATTATCACTATTATCACTATTATTAGCGCGGCGCCATAGCGTCAGTGTCTTATATCTTGAAGCATAGTTGGACACATTTCAGGTACTTGGGGAAAATAATAATGCGGTACAAAAGCTTAAATTGTGGTAAAATGGAAAGCAATGACCCACCTGACAAAAATTAACTCGTGGAGGAATGTCGCCTAAGAAGCTTTCAATGCAAAATCTAACTCTCAATAACGTTGCAAATGTTTTAATAGTTACTAGCTAGCTAGAGCTTCTAATCTGCTCATCCCCATGTTAATTTCCGTAGGTTGATTATTCATCGATACCGAGATAACGAGAAGACTTCCAGCTATGAAATTTAACGAAGTACCTTTTCTGGCTTACAGCCAGGGGCTGTAACGGGAATTACGTGGGAGGGTGCGTAAGTACGAAAGTATTGTTATAACCATTGTTAGTATTGTCGGCATCGTCTCTGATTAGATGGCCAAAGTTCGGACAATGACAACGTGTATACTGACGTGCGTATCTAGACACACGCTAGTGTGTCCTCACAACTCTAAACAACGTTGCCAAAGAAATTGTATCTACGTCCAATTCCCAAAAAACTAATAAAATCTCAAAATAAAGCCAAAAAACTGGTAAAGAGGCCATAAAGTTGAGACTGGTTCGGCTTCACAAAGGAGTAATATCAACTAAATACAAAAAAATTAAAACAAACATTAAAACAAAAACAAAAACTGATACAGATGCGACTAAGTTGAGAATGGTTCGGCATCTCAAAGGAGAAATACGAAATTAAGATATTGTAAAAATGGCCACTCAAGCTATAGTTGACGTGGCACATTATTACAAATTTGCCGGCTAGTTGAGTTGAGTCTAATACACAAATTAAAAAAAAATGATATTATATCAAAAACCAACACGGGTAAAAGGGACCGCCAAATATCGAATGGTTCGGCCCTTCAAAGGAGTGATATTAACACACCAAAATATTTGCCAAGTTATCGCACCGAAGAATACTTTGGACGTTAAATGAAAACTGGAACATTGCTACCGAAAGTAGCAATGTTCTAGTTTTTCATTTAACCTTCGAACTATTAGTCGAAGCGATTAACTTGGCAAATGTTTTGGTGTATTGATATCAATCCTTTGAAGGGCCGAACCATTCGGAACTTGGTGGTCCCTTTTACCAATTTTGGTTTTTGATGTGATACCTTTGGAAACTTATTTTTAGTGTCGCGCTGTGCAAAGCAGAACAATGGAGCTTATCATCCTGAGCTAACTTCTTGCCTGTTTCTTTGTCTGTATGCATGAAAACCTATCAACTCAATTTTTTTAACATAAATTCCTTGCCCTATTTGAGATTTGAACTCGTTTCAGAAACGTTTGCGTTGGGGGTGCCAGTTTTCAACACTATATTTTTGCTACCGACACTTGAGCAATCTTTTGACTTCAACAGCAGTGGGCCTTAGTTTAACTTTGAAGAAAGTTATCGGCTATAATAAATACCACGAGTGCTTCTATGAAATCGATAATTTGTGTGTTTTAGCACAAAACTCCTTCCCAGACTTTATTTCCCGAGACCGAAGCACGAGTGGAATTATAAATTCCATAGAAGCACGAGTGGAATTCGGTTAGAGAATTTTTATATTTCTTTCCGCAAAACGATTCTCCGAAGTGATTTCGTTTTAAGGTTTCACTTTCGATTGGCAAGGGAATTATCAGTGTAATTCGGTTTCGCTTTCGATTTGCAGGGGTCTTTTCAGTGTAAGTCGACCATGGTCCTCGTTTTGCGGAAAGAAAACAAAAATTCTCTGCATAATGCACAAGTGCAGAACCGTACTTCCAAGCACTGGAACTTGCTGGCATCGTCTAGATGTTGAAGGCCAGAAACAGACGACGCTGTAACCATGGACGACTTGACTATAGTGTCCGCGGCTCTTGAGTTCGCCCCAAAACGAACACAGATAATCGATTGTATATTTTTGGTAGCAGAGTGCCTTGTTGATATCCTAGATGGTTACAAAAACTGGCGGCCGTCGATTAAAGCCGCTCCCTCCAGGAAGATGTAGCCGCTCATAAAATACCTGCAGGACTCAAGATACGCTGCGCACACAATGAGTATGGCCTAGACTCATGGTATGGCTTAGTGGCAGGACTTCGGTCTTTGGTTTCAAATGTCAAGGGTTCAATTCCCGCTTAGGTAATCTGCCAAAAGGCAACGGAAATAGGTTTGCATCTGTGCTAATTGATTACTTATCGAGCCCATTTGGCTTTCCGTCCTCTTTTTTTTGCAATGCTTCTCTCCACCCGTCACAAATCCCCCAAAAAAAACAAAAAAAAAAAAAAAACAGTCCCAACGTGCAGCATGAGCTTTTTGTGAGGGGTGTGCAAGTTGAGCGAGCACAGCCAAGTATAGTTTGCGACTTGCACAAGAAACCTTAGAACCCACTACAACGTAGGTTTAAATCTTGCGACTGCCCATTCTACGTAATATGGGGAAAACATCACTTCAATTCAATATGGGCAGTAAAGGGTCACTTCTTTCAGTATGATTAACAGAGAAGACCACAATGGATTAATTGGCCGAGCGAACGAAGCGGGCCTTTGACAGTTGACTGAGTTTGGATTTCCTGTGGAGCACTGGGCAGACATCATACAAGTGGAACAGCAAAGCACTGCCCTGTGGAGTACAGGGGGGATTTGTGTACTGTGAATAGAGGCAGTAGACTTAAAATCAGGCTGCTCTCACCGATAGAGATATCTAGACAGACTGTTCTTCGCCCTTGTTTGGGATCGTCAGTAGAGAATGCTCTGTGGTTTATGCTCTCATCCACAGCGTTCGTCGTCGTTTCTTTCTTCCGCATGACATTGCGCGTCAATTGGGTGATAAGTCTGTCCTCCTGTCCGGTGTTTTTCAATTTTTGCAGGAGGTACGGATGTATGACAAGATTTAGATTAGGGGTTTGAGTAACATCTCTGTAATGTGTGGTGCAGTGGCAACCCGTACCACTGCACTGTGACTGAGGTTGGCGCTAATGACCAAGCTCT
Organism: Lithobius niger; assembly: GCA_023313725.1. NCBI lineage: Eukaryota > Metazoa > Arthropoda > Chilopoda > Lithobiomorpha > Lithobiidae > Lithobius > Lithobius niger. The sequence continues at coordinate 69,445 of JAHWFP010205727.1, read as the reverse complement.
CGATGCGCCATTAAGCCTCAATCACCCCCTCCCCCCCCCAGCGTATACTCTACTGACGAGCACAAACAAGGGACGAAACAGTCTGTCTAGATATCTCTATGGGTGAGAGCAGCTTGATTTTAAATGATCAACTGCCATTAATAGGCCTCAGTGTGGCTATCTAAAATTCAGTAGAATGGAGCACCACACAAACACTAATTTCTACTTTTTAGCATGCGAAACCAGTCCGGTTTTGAGTTTGTTATGGAAATAAATGAATTTGATATAGGTTTTCTCGCTCGGCCGATTAACTGTGATCTTCTCAACTCAGAGACCTAGCAGACGCATATAGTCAACACACCAACCTTAAGTCTTCAAGGGTGTTTTTTCCTCATTAAGACAAACTTGGTCATCTTCCAAGAAAATAATTTTCATGCACGCCTAACTGGGAAACCCTCTGCATATTAACACAACGACCCCCTCCTCCACCTCCTGCCCACAGTCATTTGATGCCTAATAATAAACAGTTTTCGGAATATTGCAAATTCTTCACAAATTTGCAATAACAAATTTTTTTCCCACCAGGACGAACCAATAAACATAAATAACCGACCCCCTGCTCTCAAGAAATCACTTCTTCCCTGCTTCGTTAGGGAGAGGTCAAACCCGTTTAGCTTTTGCGCTGACGAGACTTAATTTTTAAAATTTTAATTTTATATTCTATTTTTATTGATATGGTTGCCTTGCTCGTGCTCTTCTAAATGCGGAAAGCATTTAAGCGTATTTTGTATGATTTTTTTTTTTTTTTTATTTTAGGCCGATCGCAATAACTACCTTGTGTCGATGCGGGCGGGTGACTTTTAATTTTTAATTTTTGCTAACCTCTCGAAGTCTGAAGCACTTTTTTTCCAGGCATGGCATTTCATTATTACTTTCCAGGACATTTTCAGCTTATCAAGGACGCGCACGAACCCTGAATTACCTGCGCTAAGCGCGCTAATACGATTAGTTTTTAAACATTTTCCAGAGATGTCGGTTAGCCAAGTAGAATGCGCCAATCATTAGCTGATCTATTGTGTGCAAAAGTAAAAATGGTAAAACATTTCCAGGTTTCACGTGGACTAAACAGTACAGCAACTCTGTGCAGTATCTGAGACCTTACAGAGAAGTTTAATTATGGTTTATTTGTTTGTGGTTTGGGTGGATGGGGGGGGGGGGGGCAGATTTATTTTTTTATTCTTTTATGAAGCTTCCCTAAAAATGTGATAAAATAATGTGAAATGTGCACATTTTGAAACCTGGTTTTTGCAGGCGTGAAACGTAACCTAATTTCCAAGGTTTTATTGCGTGAACTGTGGACCCAACATCGAATTAAAAAATTCACGCTAAAAATAAATTTGTAATAATGCTAAAAAAAAAAAAAAAGATTCAAAACACAAAATCAGTTCATTTGTATATTTTTTGCGTTTATTATACCGAAAAATGTGAAGCTTTCCTTGAGTTCTTAAAAATCGGTTAAAGAAACTTATTGAAATGGAAAATGGTAACACTTAAAATTTGTTAAATGAATACAGATGCAAACCTATATACGTTGCCTTTTGGACTTATATGTCAGACTGCCTGAGCGGGGAATCGAACCCACGACCTTTGAAACCGAAGGCCGAGTCCCTACCGATGAGCTATACTGACACACTGACCTGGTCCCAAAGGTCGTGGGTTCGATTCCCCGCTCAGGCAATCTGTCATATAAGTCCAACACACAACGTAAATAGGTTTGCATTTGTATTTATTTAATTCTTGTTGAGCCCTTGGCTTTCCGTATTTAAAACTTAAATTCGTAGTAATAGGCGGCATTATTGCGCGGCATTCGTTGCCTGAAAAGTAGCCTTTCTTTTATCTGCAGCTAGGGTGCCTTGAAATTTGATTTATGTAACTCAGGTTGCGAAGAAATACCCTGTTTCATGTACTGATCGCGTTGATCGTGAGAGATGTCGCGTCATAATCCCCTGATCTAGTTTCACGGTTGCCTGTATAGACAGGATTCAATTTAGGCTTCAGGCAGTAAACCACACAACCGAACAAACCATGCTCGCTGAGCTTGTTTCGTGAGGGTAACTGGGGAAGAGAGGGCTAACACTGCAAACGAATCGACCAATCTGAAACGAGATAGAAATAAGGGCGGGGGGGGGGGCGTTGCATGTATTTGTTATGTTTGGTGGTCGAGTTTATGTTGTGTTCGGTGTTATAATATTCTACAAATTAGCTTCAGAAAATAGTGATTAAACTTCACCGTGTCTTAACAGCAAGTAATACGTATAAACTCCTGGTTTTGTGTCCAAAATATTACTGTCTTGTAGTTTATTGTTGTCACGTGAATGAGTGACGATTCGATGACGAATCGTTCTGGTAACGATTTTGGGTTAAAAACGCTGCCAATTCGCGACGTATGGAAACAACGAGAGTTACTTTTGTTTGATACAACCGAGTTAATTTTCGAAGGCACTCTTACAACTGGACAACATGGTGTTGTTACCCACAAACTGGAATGTTCAATAACCAAAGTAAAGTTTAAAAAAAAGTAAACTTTTCGCGAATGGTTGCGTGCGCAATTTTTTAATTTTTTGTTTTATTGTTTAACAATAAAAATGAGTGACACGGCCCGTAATTATTGACGGGGGCGCTTATGAGACACAACGGGTTTTTTTTTTTCCCGCGGCTTTATACTAATCTAATTCTTGTTTGCTTGACAACGGCATGAAATATCTCAAAACGTCCCATCCCACTGTACGGTATTGGACCTTGAATTTTGAACACTTCTCTGCCCCACAAGCATTGATGCAGCACTGTTTCCCGGATGAAAACTCTATTGTTACGTGAGAAAGTTGCCTCATAGGGCCTTAGGGCTTGGTCGGGCAGATAGATGACCAGGAGTGGTTAACGCTCGATAAAACTCTTTGAACCCGTTGCCTCATTCGAACTATTCTATAGCTTAGAAACATGTTCCAACAACGCAACGTTGTGCTATTTCAACAGTAGAAAGAGGTTTGCACAAACATTGGCATCGACCAGGAACGATTAACCGTATACAGAATTCAGTACAACATTTTGAAGTGTTCAAAATTCAATGTTCAATACTGCACACATGTGCACTTACTGGCTTCTTACATGTCAGTCGTCCAGTAAATGGCAAACTAGGCACAAACTAGGCACAATCAGACGATGTGCAGTTTTGACCACCTGGCCGAACGAGCGAAGCGGGATAGGTCGATTACTCGACTGAATTATAATTTTGTGCATTTGTTTGTCGGTTTGGCTGTTTGTGTGCGTGTGAGTTCTTTGATTGAAACACGATTACGTTCTCAATTGTGTCCTGATTTGGTTAAATTTTCCTCCCCAATGAAGAATTCAGTACATTGGGGAGCATTGGCGCATGAAACTCAAAAGTTCGGAGACGAAATCCTCTTCTTCAAACATTTTCGTTGATATTCGAGTTTTTCATTGTTTGGTTAAGCCGATTTTGAGTAGTGGCGGTAAGGGAGCCCGGTCTATAAGGCTAGTGGCCTCGAGAACCAGGGATGGATTAAATTGGGGGGGGGGGGGGGGATTTGGAAGCTAAAGAATCGGGCCACAGGACCTGAAGGGTACCTCACGGTCATGGAAAAATAAAATAAGGTAATATTTTAAATAACATTTTTTTTGTACTTTTTAATAAGAAGGTGTATGACCAAATTTCAATAACAAAATAAAAAATATTGTTTTTCTCCGAGGGTGGGGAGGCACAGCAAATCTTAAGCACCAGGCCTCTACGAGGCTTAATACGGCGCTGTCGAGAACTACATAAGAAAAACATATAGCCATTTGTCGTAAATACCACAGTGAAAGTTATTTTAGTTTGAGGAATTCAGATAATAATAATTACAAATGGTACCTGCATTAAGAAAAAATATATATTACTGCGAATTTCACAAGGTCTGAAATAACGCAGTAGCTTATTTGATCATTTCTACAGAAAAAAATCGAGCGTGGGAGCATATCTGTCCGGACGCTCTTGAGTAAAGAACCGAGTTGATTCTTTCTCAGAGCACTAGAGAAATAAAAAATAACATAGGTGAAGTGATTACGAAAAATACTAATTAAATCTTACAACACAATGGAAACACGTGCGTTGTAGCATCCCACACTCAACCAAATGACTGTGGTCTTCAGTAATCAATTATCCACGCAAAACCTAAACTGGTATAAGAGAAGCCGCCAAGTTTCTACAAAGGGTTGGCCTTTGAAAGTAGTGATTTCATTCAACCAGGGAAAGGCCGCCAAGGTTAATCCCGAGGTTAGTCACACAATGAAATTGTAATTATTGCTCACTTAATCACAAATAATGCCGTCTGCTTGGCGGCATCACACTAGCATGTGTCTGGTGTAACCAGCAAACTCGGTACATTGCTAAGAGATACTTTTTTGAAAGAAAAAAATTACTTTTTTCCTACTTGACTGGACCCTGTGCTCACGATCTGCATTTTGTTTCCAACCCTTCTTCCAATGAAAGACTCCCAGTCTCTGAGTGGGATTTGTTGTTTTCGTGAGCCATTTATTAGATGCAGAGCCATGGCCCGAAGCCGTAAGATAAAGATAAAGAAAAAAAAGCATCGAGCAAAGCTCAAAGACACACTCCCCCCCTCCCCCGGCAGAAAAGAACCCGAAGGGATTAGCCCCTCCACGTTTCAAGGCAGGCCCTGAGAATTATACCCTATGAGAATTGCCATGGGAGCCTTGACGTTAGCTAGTAGCTAGCTAGCCAGCAACACAAATCAACGGCATTAAGGGCACGTTTTCTCCAAAAAGGAACCTTCCCAAACTTTAATGTTGTAGTATTCTTTGTTACTGGACCTAAGACCCCTGAGTCCAACGATTTCCAAAAATTTCTACCGCATGGGGAATCTAACAATTATGCTCTAACAATTAAGCTCCAACAACAATAAATCATCTACTTGGCAGCGATACACTAGCGTGTGTCTAGATCAACGTTATTCAGGGTACTTTTTCTTCATAAAGGAGACGTTCCCACACTTTAATGTTGCAGTTTTCTTTGTTACTGGACCCAAGACACATGATTTTCCAACGATTTTCAGACATTTCTACCGCATGGGGAATTTATACCAGTAGGCTGAAACCAGGTATAAGGTTGTTACAGTTAAAAGAGACAGTCTGCTAGTGGCTGCCTTTTCGCATGGCGGCGACACACTAGCATGTGTCTAGATGTCCCTAGCGTTAAATAACATTTATCAAATCCAGGGATTCAAAGAGGAGGAAATTAATTCATTACGTTGCACCATACGAACCCTTTCAACAGGGAGTAGTTAAGCACCGCAAACCGTTTTGTAAGGGAGTTGGAAAACACCTTTTTGACTTCCCAAGGATATTGTCCAGGGTCCAGGCAGTGAATGGTCGAGGTGTTTGTTGTTATGGGGGGTGGGGGCGCCGCCCGAAGAGCCGCGATTAGCCAAAGGTCAGGAAAGTGACCTCCACAGCCTACGTGTCGAAAATAAGTCATTGCTTTCCTTTTTTTGGTGTTCTTTCCTACAGCTTTCGGCCATTTCAAACATCCAGCTTTCCACTCGTCTTATTGGTTCCTGCTGTCTGAAACATTTATGTCGTGTTTTTTTTTTCTTCTCATTTTTTCTTGTTTTGACCTAAGGTTACAGAATGACAGGGGATGAAAAACTCCGCCTTGAGGTTTGCTTCTCTGCCAGCCAATTCACGCGGAGAGACGAACAGAGATAGAAGCGATAGACGAGTGAGGGGAAACCGGTATGCTTTCCTGCACAACTCGCATGCACCAGGGGAAACTAACTACTGACTAGAGTGTATGGCGGCTGTAATTTTTATATACTATATACTAGTTGAAGCCCGTGATAAGCACGGGTAGTGTTTGATGCACCGTTTGCAGCATTAGAGCGATTTGCTCTCTGATGTGTTAGTTACGGACGGCGTATACGGCGTGTATGTGTTTTTGTGCACACTGGCTAACAAACGCTGATTTTCGTTCGCTTCGCTCACTCAATCAGCGCTTGCCTCTGACCCGGACTCCATTCGCTAACATATGATTATTTCTAGCGGAAATAAAGAATTACTCCTTTGTACAACAAAGTCGAAACCGGCGGCTTTGTGATTTTTTTTCTGGAAGAAACAGAAAGTAAATAGCGTTTTGAATATTTAACCGAGTTTGAACAATCCTTTTATTTTAAAGGGATATACCTCCCAGCGCCATTTTTCTCGATCCTCCACATCAAGTACGGCCCCAAAGGTCTATTTCCTTACCGTTAGTCTTTCCCTTGCTAAAAATCCTTTTTTAAATGTGGCGTCTTGGAGATTTTCTGTTGAATATAATGGACCTGTAATCCTGTATTTACTAACGTGCCGTCATAACAGCCGGATGTTTTTTTTTTTTAGTTTATGTGCAGCGAACGCCTGAGCATCAGCTTTTTCCGGTGTGAGTGGTATGCTGCTATTTATCAGTTTGGTATTGTAGTTTGATTGACAAATTTAACCAATACACAAACCGTACGAGCCTTCAAGAATTTTTAAGAAAAAAAGCTGACCGGTAGCGGGATTCGATCCCACGTTTACTTGCATGGAGGCGATCACTCCGACCACTCGCAGTGCACGCTCATCTGTTCGATAGAAAGGCATGTTGGTAAATACAGTATGAATAAATATGTGCATGACTTGACCATAGCTTACTTTATCCGCAAGAGTGATAAGGCAGTTGTGTTGCAATTTCTTGGTGCATTATTGATTTTCCAAAAACGCGCGAGGACGATGCAACGTGCGTTGTTTCCTCGCATCGTAGTTCGGAATCGGGCGGTAACTGACACGTCACAGTCGCTGTCACATTCGCCATCACATAGTCACAACCACGTCAACATTCGTCATCGCCGCTTGACAGTCAGTGCAATACTAATACCGCATATGGGTGGAGTTTGTTGCCTGGCTTTAGGCTGCATGGATTGACAAAACAGTGGCTTCTTGAAAACAACTGTGCTTAAAGAAACAATTGTATTTTCTGTACAAATGATTTGTTTTTCATCCAAAACTTACTGCAGTTTTCTAAGAATCCTGTATTAACATTTTTCTGTGTAGAGTTAAAATGTCTATGCAATAATACACTGTGTTAAATCATGCCAACTACCTGTGCTTCGTAGTGGTCTTGGAAATCTTTTGTAAAATAAAATTTTAAAAATTAAAAAACTCAGACCCGTAATATGGTAATGTTTAACCTTGCTTAAACATTAGTTAGTTAGACATTTTATTTACACTGAGAGGAGGGTAACCATTAATAAAATTGCTCCCACAAAGAAATTTTCTCCCACAAAACGTAAAAAAAAAAACCTTAATTTTCGACCACTGGCCAAAGACACGAACATAGAAAAACGCACAATAAAAAAACATAATTTCACCACGTCATACTTACAACACCTTAACAAATTCTAAAAAAAAAAACACGATTAAAAACTACAGCAGCCCACACGTGGGTGCCATATTGTGGTCGAGTCAAAGCCATGTTACTCTTGGTTAAAATGTAACGACTTAAATAAGGTTACCCATTTATCATTATTGAGAATTTTTTGACCAAATTCGTTGCTCTGTATTTATTTATCATGATCGAAAAGATTTCAAGCTCAAACTAATTTTTTCAACTCGGTCATGGTAAATTATTCACTGATATCAACCATGTGATCCGGACCGGTCACATGTTTTGCAACCGTATAGATATATTGAGAAGGATGATCCTACATACGCAGTTGAAAACCATGTGGCTGGTCCAAATTGCGTGGTGGACATCAGTGCTATACTGGAATAATTTACCAAGGAAAAATCAGATTGGGGCTTGAAGTCTAGTCGATTAAGGTAAGTACGGATGGTTGTCCGACAAAATACCACCAGGCAAGGTACCACCGGGCAAAAAAAAAACCACAGCCAAAATACCATCATACTAAAATACCACCCTTTCAAAATTCATGCTTGCAAAAATACCACCAGTTAATAAATTTATTTCCGATTGTTCTTATTGAAAGCTCATTGGACGTCCAACCGCTCGCGGACGATAGCCTCATCTCTCTGCCCATCACGGAACTGGGTGCACAACACTTAGGAAATGTTTTTGTCGTTCTTACTCGTATGGTAGAAGGCAAGCCGTTTATGTATTTTGAATAATAAGCACAGCCAATAGCACCTGATCATACCGCAGGGCCAGAATTGATTTCCAGAGTGTAAGATAATTTTGAGCCACTAAATCAATCATGCCACGTACTTATTTTATGCCTTCATCCTGCTGTATCTGGAAACGAGCTCTAACTCTTGCACTCCCCCCCCCCACATATTGTGCGTTAATTTGCATAATATTGCATTTCTGTAAAAAAAATATATATATAATATTTTTGCATGCATGAATTTTTCAAGGGTGGTATGATAGTATGGTGGTATTTTGGATGTGGTAAATTTAAAATCGGTGGTATTCTGACATGGATTCATAAGGATAGGGCAATGAATTTGGTCAAGACATTTTTAATAATGGATAAATGGGTATTCTTTCGTAAGCTTTTAACCAAGCGTAACGTAGTATTGACGTCATCACAACATGGCACCTACTTGTAGATTGCTATAATTTTCAGCTGTGTTTTTTTTTACAGAGTTTTTGAAGTAGTTGAAAGTATGACATGATGGAATTACGTATGTATTGTGCATATTCTAATGTCTTTGTTTCAAAGTGAACAAGACCATACTGTACAGCGGCCGAAAATTAAAGGTTGTCTTTGATGTTTAGCGAGTGCAGTGATCGTCAGGAGTCATTTTTACTGGTGGTTTTAATTTCAATTAAAAATACTAAATAATCCAGAAAAATAAAAGTCCTTTTTTTAATTATCAATTTTGTTGATCCTTACGTCATGAAAAGAAGAACCAATGCTCATATACATAAATCGGCTCAATTTCGAACCTTACTAAACGTTTTGAAGCAGAAACAAGGTTTAGTAAAGCGAGTGGAAAACACGGGGATTTGAAACACAAAAACACAGACAAATGAACAACCCGTCAAATGCACAAATCCAAATTCACTCCCCTCTTTTACCTAGCACTCTTTCGGTCAATAAAACAAATGGGGGATTTTTTTACCGGACTAATTTTGGCAGGGCATTTTTTTTCCCTTGGATATTTTAGCAGGGATTCAATTTTTGCCTCGATTTTTTTCTGGGGCTGTTTTTCCGGGATTCGGGCCCATAAACGAATTGTTTCCCTGAATTCTTGCTATTTGAAAACTATCAAAACTTTTTCAAGCAAAAGGAAGTTTTATTAACGAGAAAGGATGGAGAGGCAAAAGTCCTTTTTCAAACGTCATTTCCCTACAATTTCCGTAAAGGAAATGAAGCCTTGTGGTGTTTCCCATTCAACGCCCTCAGTGCAGAGGGCGCCATACTTAGTTTCACCTATTGCTGCTATGCGAGACGTGCTGCTATGCGAGACGTGCAATAAAAAGTTTCAGGCAACCCACACATGAGATTTAAATCCCCGCGTGTAGGTCTTTCGTGACTGTCTGCAACTAGGGCAATATTGGTAGTCTTAACTTGAAGTGATCGAGCCACTCGACATCACAAGGTCGACTAGTAGATTAAATTACGTTTAAAAGTTCTAAATATTAGTCACGTTAGGCATAAGTTTTCCTTTTCCTGGTGGTGGAAACATGTCTGGGTTATCTCCAGCAGCCACTGAGTTCGTTCAAAGGCCTGCCGGCCATTTCCAAGTACCTCGATGGGAGGTCCAAGATTTAAGCTGCCACCATCTGGGGCCGGTGGTGTTCATTCCATTCAACGTGTAACACAAGGTGCTGTACGTGGCGCAAGAAGTTTCCTTGCTGCATTTGAATTCGATAGGATATCTGAGCCGAAGTATTTATTACCACCCAAAAGCAAAACTGGTAGAAAACCCTCCAAGTTCCAAAAACGGTCGGCCTTTGAAGGTAGTGATATCATTCCACCAGGGAAAGGCCGCCAAGGTTAATCCTATTAGCCAAGTTAATCGCACATACTAATAGTTCGAAAGTTAAATGAAAACTAGAAGATTGCTACTACCTTCTATCTCACTACCTTCAAAGGCCGACCGTTTTTGGAAACTTGGCGGGTTTTTCTACCAGTTTTGGTTTTGGGTGGATATCACA
>JAHWFP010205727.1:32132-44866 GCA_023313725.1 Lithobius niger | reverse complement strand
CCAAATACCCCCCCCCCCCCCCGAATCTCTGCTACCAACTTTCTCCTCTCAACTGTATTCATTCAATCGTAAGTAATACCGGTAGTAGTGATTACCGAATTGCCGAATTACCGAATTGCCGTAATATGACCACGAAAGTATACCATTAAAGACGGGAAAGCCAAAGGCTCACAAGAAATAACTAAATACAGGTGCAAACCTATTTACGTTGCCTTTTGGACTTATATGTCAGACTGCCTAAGCGGGGAATCGAATCCAGGACCTTTGAAACCAAAGGCCTATTCTAACTTCCCGTTCAAATTTCTACCGCTGAGCCAGCCTATCCACTCAATCGTGAATAACACATACGGAGGAGGGATGTGACCACGGAAAAGACCCTGGGAGTACGTTTCTTCTTAATACGCAAGTTGTTGTGAATTCGCTACGTTTAAATTACGTTTTAGTCGTTCTTTTGAAATTTTTGTTTGCGCAACGTAAAAAATTGATTCAATCCTAGAAGAACGCGCCGTGTAGAAACGCGAGCTCTATCTTTTCTTTTTCTAAACTTACCATAGATATATAATCATAAGGTGACGAAGTAACAGGACATGGAGCTTCTGATAAACTGAGAACGGATGATCCAGATTTTTTTTTTTTTAATAATGTCATCGCTTTAAACATTGAAGACCGGATGTACAGCATTCATGTTATGTGTCACCTAAACAGATGTCTGGATTCCGGAATAGATGGGCCCGAAGCGTAATATAACATTTTGACAGAGACAAACTTCTCACGTATAGTATCAGGAGCTTGCATGCTGTAATTATCGCTGCATATTCCATCCCTCATCGCAAGGCCGTATGGGAGAGAAACTGTGAGTTCCGCTTTCCCGTTCCTGGCCAACTGAGTCATCGTAAATAGAGCAGTGACACGACGTAGTATTACTGTATATAACTCTACGCTGGAGCCTTCATGGGTTAGCTGCAAGGGGCACTGCAGAGAGAAACAGAAGGGCGTCATACTGAAGCCGATGCTGTGAAGAGTGATTTCTTAGACCTAAAACGCGCGCCTTTGTTGTTGGAGAAAACAACGTTATTTTAAGCCTAAGAAATCCGCTCTTGCGTTGTTTTCCGCTCCATTTTTATGTAGTGCACCTTGTAGTTATGCCCTCCAAAGCCCATACTGGTGCCAATATGGCGGCAGATGTCCTGCTCTATAGCCGGGATCACATTTTTAGCAAACAACGATAAAGGGCGTCAAAGTTCCGGCATGCAGGTGGATTGCCATTTAAAGTCAGGACGCGAGGCCCACGATTACTATCTCACTAGGCCTTGCTTGAAAAATCCACTTCCTTTTTCGCTTCGCGGTCGTGGAATGCTGTTTCCGTGGTAGATCGAGCACTCGAGATGGAAGATGGAACTCCGTCGACCGCCACGGGATCTTCTCTCTGTTGCTCTGATAATATCCTTGCCAAAAAAAAACGAAAGAAAGCTTGCAGGCTACAAGAGCTAAGCATTACACCAGTCTGTCTCATCAACTTTAGAGTACGATGTAATGTGACGTCATTAAGATATTTACTTCGTTCGTTTTACTGATCTGTGGGCGATCTCGCAGTTATTTCAGCTCAAATTCAAATCGATAAATAACTTGGCAAGTCAGTGCAGAAAAGAGCAGGGGTAGACTTAATTGTGGTTGGATTGGTAGGGGCCCTGGCTCTATGGGGGCCTCGGGGTTACTAGCGGTGGTTGGGGAGGGGGAGGAGGGCCCGCTGGAGAAGTGCTGCAACCTAGCGTTTTTTAAAGAAATCTGCGTGAATTTGAAACGTTTTCCTGCAACTTACAGACGCAGTTTTCATAGGAATTCATTTCAGATTATTGAAATTTGTTTAAAACAACGACCTCCTCTAATGTGAGGAGTTGGGGGGGGGGGGGGAGTTCCAGGGAGGAGCCCTGTGAGCTAACACATTTTAAAGAAATCATTGTGAAAAATTTTCCTGCAACTTAACTGAAACAATTTTTACACGAATACAAATTTTAAATTTTTCAAAACTTTTGTTTAAGCAAGGGCTTCCTGAAGTATGGGGGCCTCCTCGGGTACCTCGTATTCCCTGGGGTCATAATCCGACACTGGTTCCCATGAAGCTGTGACTCCAGAATCGCCAATATTTCCGGTGAATACTACAGGCTCTTAACCAGACTTTCTATAAAAAAAAAATCAACCATTTAAACGTAGTGTGTTTATTGTAGAAAGCATGGTTTAGGGACTGAAGTGTTAAAGGTTGAAATATTGGCGATTCTGGTGTTACTGTTTCCTTGGACTGCTGGGAGAAGTCAGTCACTCCGCTTTTATGCATACACTTCACTGCCATTTACTACAATTTATGTTAAATCAAGTAAACTTTTACGGAATATGGACTGATGACTGATGCCGTTTTATAATTATGGCGATTACCCACATCTAGTCAGGGGAGTTCGACAGTTTGTAGGGGTTTTTAGTTCGTGTAGGAGCTGCCCCAATGCTACCCCCACAGTTAAGGGACTTGCTTGAAAATGCGACGTGGTGCTTGTCAAGGGTTTGCGGGAATTCCAATTTAACCTTAACCGATGGAACAAGGCTGGTAGTCGTGGTTCAGTTTTGGTGTTAGTTTAATGTTAAATATGAGCGAGCGTTTGCTCAGGCTCGCCTGAAGTTTAAGGGCGACACTAACCTTGGCTTAGGGCCTAAAATGGAATGTCAACGGCATTAGGCTTACTTGGGAAAATTTGGATTAGTTAGTTTCGGGCTATTTCATACGTTGACTACTAAACTAAGTAGCTACGGGGTTGCAGTGCTGAACTAGCAACAGGGTTGGTCTGGTTTGAATTTAAGTTCGGGGATTAGGGAAATTGGGAAAAATTCTAATTATAGGGCCGAAATTACCTTTGGATGCGGGAAGTTGGAGAGTTGGTGCGGAATGGCATTTAAGGTTAATACCTAATTGTTGGGAGCACCCGGTGGAACACCAAACGAGCTCGAGCCGTTACAATTGTTGTCAAGCATTATGTACAGACAAATCATAGCTGATATATGTATTGTTACAACAATTGATCAAATAGGATTATTTCAACTAACAATGAGTATTAATTTTGGAGGACAATGGCCGGCGCATTACAATTTGACGTCATGTGGACTTCGGGCTTGGCAGATTTCACAAATGACGTCATTAGCGTAACCTTGCTGGGGTGGTACAATTCCAACGTTGAAATCTGGAATTAAACTCGCAACAAGTTAAGAAAAAAAATCTATTCCAATATTTCATAATCTGGAATTGTTTCACACCTTTAAAGGCCCTCGTCCACCGTTTCGATAGCGTTGCCCATATTCTAAACACAGCATCCACGTTCCAGATTCTCCGTCATCCAATAGGCTGATGCGGGTCACGTGATCTCGTTTTAGTTATGAAAATTGAGAGAAGTGTCGTTTCTTTTTTTTTTAAATTTACCGCTATTTTCTTTATATTGATCGAAGATTCTAGGGTGGTTCATCTAGGCGCCGAAAAGGGGAAAAGGTTTAATCCAAAATACCACCAATTTCGCTATGATGGAAGTGTTTAAGCAAGGAATTGACTTGCACCCATTGACGTGTATGCGTATGCGAGAGCACAAAAACCACGCTGTTTTACCGGTTTTATCACTTGGTTTTGGCGATTCATTCTTCTATTTACTCGTTCTTTTCATTTATTTCTCTGGTGGGCTCATAACCGTTGGTACTTGAAATTCCCGACACTGACTTTCAACCACACGAATTCATTTTGACTGCAATATCCGTAATACATTTTGACGTTAAATTGCCTGGCTTCAGGGCAGCCAGGAAATTGATATTTTTGATTGGAATGAACCAGTCCGGAGATAGAATCTCATCAAACTTAATAATATCGAATTCAGTCATATCCGATTCCCTCGTCCGCCATCCGTTTGACGTATACAATCTACGTGACCGATAGACAAATTTAAAACGGATTAGTAGACTCAAGAGTCCACCTATCATTGGATTGGCGCAATTTAATAACCCTTGTCCTTTGCCCCGTTGGAAACCACATTAAATAGTCCTTCAATCGTCGGTGATTATTTGAAGTGGTTGCAAAGTATTACTTTCCTGGCTTAACTTGTTGAGTGAGCGTTTATGCTAATCTCAGCGTAAATTTTCAAGCATTTATTTAGTTCGCTGCTTACTTCTCACCTTTAGGGCGCGTTTATGCAACGAATCTCCTTTGTACTCTCTGCGAGAATTTGATCGCTATGGCAAAGGTATTGTTGCCACGGTTAACAATGCTACCTGGATCAGCAAAATCCCTTAGCGCTTGAGTAAATGCTTGCAGTATTATAATCCGTGCCAATATGATAAAGAATTCCTCCTGACGTAACAATTTCCCAAGCGCTTCCGAACTGGCATTGTTGACTGTTTTCGTTGCGATCCAACAGAGATAAAACCGCGCTATGTTGGGTATTCAGGTGAGTTCTAGCATCCAGCTGTGAGAATGCAAAATGCGAGTCGTTGCATAAACGCGCCCTTAGGGAGCCTTCAGCAATGATTCGCCTTCCATTCCCGCAGCTAGAATCGCGATGGCGAAAGTGTCATTGCCATGGCGACAACGCTACCTCGATTAGCAAAATCCGGCACTGTTTGAGTAAATGCCTGCAGTAAAGGATTCCTCCTGACGAAATAATTTTCCCAGCCGCTTTTGAACTCACATCGTTGACTGTTTTCGTTGCGAGACGGCAGAGCTAAAAACCGCCACAATCTCGGAATTTCAGAAGATTTCAGCTTCTAGTCCTTGTTTAAACTCACCCTTAAGGTGAGTTAGGACGCGTATACGCAACGAGCCGCCTTTGCACTCTCGCATCTAGAAAAGGTGTCGTTGCCGTGGTAACAACGCTACCTGCATGAGCTAAATCCCACACCGTTTAAGTGAATGCTTGCAGTCTTACAATCCGTGACAATAAGACGAAGAATTCCTCCTGACGAAACAATTTTCTCAGTCGCTTTTGAACTCAACATTAGTGACTGCTTTCCAGGCGGAGCTTAGATCACCGCCATGTTGGAATTTCACATGATTTTTAGCTTCTAGCAGCGAGAATGCAATGGCGAGTCTCTGTTTAAACTCACCCTAAAGGTGAGGTTGACGTATCATGCGGCTTTCAAGGTGTGCATCTATCTAGTAACCATGGCAACGATGCGGACGGAGATCCTCTCCTCGTGCAATGGCAACAATGTGCGTCATTAAGCTAATGAATTTCGGAATTCAGAGAGGGTGTTCACTGAGACCATCACCTGTAATAAAAAGGGGTAGCTTAAGAATGGGCTCACTAGAGCTGTACGTGTTAAAGGGACACCCGGCCTGCCTTATAACAGCTCGCGCTGGTCGCCTTCCTCGCATATAGAACACCAAGGTCATCTGAGATAGTAACAAGAACGGAGCTACTGTCTCATTTGGCATTGTGCCTAATAGACGAACCAGCATGAACGCATTAATCGTGTCGTCACAAACCGGAATGATTCTTGTATTTTAACATCACAATTTACAATTTTCTAGGCTAGTGTCTTATAATTTTGCTTCGGCGATCTATTGGAATAATTAATTTAAATGTTTAACGCATTACGCTTTTAGATTTTTGATTTCATTGTAATTGTTAGCAAATTAGTACATGCACACACAGAGATGAAACGTCATGACTTTTGTAAGCGCGCAATGCATGCTATACTGCGGGACGCAGTAAATAAAGTGAACAATTATTCAACAGAAAAATTTTCTAGGTGCTACTTTTTAAAGCGGATTTTTACCAAGGGATTGATTAACGGTAAGGAAATCGACCTTTAGGGCCATACTTGATGTGGAAGATCGAGAAAAATGGCGCTCGGAGGAATGTCCTTTTAAGTGATCCAATTATTGCTTTAAGCTGCACAAGCTAACCTAATATTACATCGCTACCAAAGAAAAAGTGGTCGAAAGTTTGGAGTTTTTGAACAATTTTCATTGGGATTTTTTTCTGGCTAAAAGATGAATTTGAGGTTTTTATTTACAACAGCGTATTTCTACTAGAGGTAAAAGTCCGGTATTCTAAAATCAGTAAATGTGTCGGCGTAATCAGTTGTTACATTTTAAAATTGGAGACCATTGCCAACAAATACGGTTCCTAAACAGATGTCAATGTTATTTCAATGGGACATTTTTCCTTCTATTTACATTTTAGTTAACACGCTACCCACCAGATTGCAGCACCTACCAGCGGAAGTGACGTAAGGCAAATATATGGAGCTTGGTTCGTGACACGGATTTCACGCTCGTGGCTTAACGGCGTCAATTGACGACAACAAAGGAACAATTCCAAGCTGTCGATGCGCCATTAAGCCTCAGTCCCCCCCCCCCCAATTCCTACTGCAGTACAAAATGGCTGACTAATTTCTGAATGCCAGCTTTCGACGGTTTGTTTTTGATTCGACAAGCCAGAAATGGGCGCCATCTTGGATTTAGAATTCTCGCTGCGGGGTGCTATTGTTTCTAGTAATTTTAACACCGTTCGCAGCTGTTGTTTTCGCGAGAATGGATAGATTTTCAAACAGCGACAAATGACGACAATGCTGCAGCAATGTTTAA
The DNA here is from genome assembly GCA_023313725.1 of Lithobius niger. Lineage (NCBI taxonomy): Eukaryota > Metazoa > Arthropoda > Chilopoda > Lithobiomorpha > Lithobiidae > Lithobius > Lithobius niger. Next base: position 38,253 of record JAHWFP010205727.1, on the reverse strand, counting down.
TATTTGTGTTTCGCTTTGTGCTTCACACTCGTGATTTATTTATAGTAGATTTAATTTTTAAGTATTGCCACATTCTTTCAGTCGAAGCTAAAACCTCCTTGTAATCAACGACAGATTAGCAAATAGACTTCGTAGAGCGAGAAAGTTTTGTTGGAATAAACACACGCAACTCGATGTAAATAAAAATGGCTGTGCAGAACGTTGCCTACAAGGGGTACCAAATTACACAATTCTATTCGCCCACTGTAGAAAACACGATTTATTAGCCTAAAAAGACCAAACAGCGCGGGAGCCAATATTCAGGCTGAAGTACGGTGGACAGGGGGGGGGGGGGGGCGGTCGTATGCATTTTCATTTCATGCTGCCCAGTACAGTGTTTCTGCTGCGGATAAATTGACTTCGGGATTTATCTGACACAGCTGACAATGACAAGGGTGATATTGAACGCACGCGTTTGCAAAACTGGTTAGGTATGGTAGCATGTCCACGTTCGACCGAATTTATTTTCTTAAAATTTGTGCGCACACTGGCTAATAAACGCTGATTTTTGTTCACTTCGCTTACTCAATCAGCGCATCCCGTGACTCAAATCACCCACTCGACCGCTAATACTTTCTTCCACCCCTGGCTCCGATCTCTTCTACTATATTCTTCCACGTTAGTTTTCTTCATGCTGTGGCGGAAATAGGTGAGGCTCAAGGCGGTCTCGAAGCTGCCTCTTCGAGAAGCATGGTGTCCTGAAAAGCTTCCCCAACGCTGCCCCTCCAACCAAACGCGCGGTGCCGTTGGTTCTTACTTAAGGCTTAATAGTGCTTAAAAGTGCTTAAGAGTGCTTAAAAGTAGTAGTCTTCATTTATACGATCTTATTGTGTAGATAGTTCCCCATATTGCTGACAGAACGGAATGTCGGGAAGGTAATATTCAAGTATAAACGGCTAAACGTAAGGCTCAAAGCTCTCATAAACCTAAGATTGAGGTGATCACAAATTTGGTTCAGAATCAGGATGATGGAATCGCCTTGAGTAGCGGATTCGGTAGGTTACAAGGCGTTGCATAAAAGGTATGAACGTCTGACTTGATTAGGTTTGCAAGAAGCCAAGAATAATGTTGTAGTTAACGAGAAAATACTAGCCATAAAGGTCGGGATGCTGCTTACGCGAGAAATTAGAGAAATCAAGAGTTGAATAATATTGAAGTTGGGACGACGGTTAAAGGGAAATGTTCTAATAAAGGCGTCCAAAAATGGCTATTGGTGATGCGGGACGGAGTAGGTTGGGAGGTTAAGGGGAGACGTGAAGTATAAAATGCCAAGCTCAAGTCAAAATTTTAGTCAGCACGTGGGGTTACGATCGATTGTGGACCACACGGCGCGTTCCATCCACTATGATAGAGTTTCATAAATTCATTGTGCACTACAAGAGATTGAAACTCAACTCTTGGTGGTCCTGTCGTGAGTGCTGCTGCAGTCGGTGGTACAAAATCCGTGGTGGTGCAAATCGAAGGTACAAATCGGTAGCTCTATATCGGGATCGGCAAACGTAAACAGAGCCTCTAAACACTAGCTCCCGGAATGTTAGGAGAAAAGGGCTCACAACGACTCCATCCATTGCATAGACGAAAGAAAATTAGAATAATGACCAATGCTAATGGGGGGGGGGGAGCGGTAACAAAGTCCTGAGTATGGGGGGGGGGGAAGCTTGCCAACAACATGAAACTTTAAAGCAAAGGACGCCATGATGATAAAAATAAACACGTTAGCATCCACAACACTCAAAACAAGTTGTTAGCTATAGTTATTTTAATACAAATGATCAATTGGAAAAACTATTTAATCGAAACCTGGGCACGCCAGCAACCTGCAACAAGAAATAAATCCCATAAAATAATGAATTCTGTAAAGTGTTGATGTCACACACAAAAGTCCAAAAACACAATTTTCTTGTCAAAATGAATATTTGCCATCTAACACTAATGCGCCTGCGCATGCTTAAACGATCTGTGCGTGTACAGCCAGAGATATATTTTAGCCAAATTGACCTTGTCCGTTCCGAGATAACTCTAACAGTTCATCGACAATTCTTATTCTCCTACTATCGTGATCCATCCCATCATATTCTAAATTGCATCGTTGCCGACGATTCATGCCGCACCGTTGGTCTGTAACGATGTGTGTTTTTTACTCTGATATCACTACTGTGAATAAATAGTTTGGTAACTTAAAGGTTGGTTACCTCACTTTTATTTAGGTATTAAGGTAATCTAAGTATACGAAAAAAAGCCGTTGTATGTATGAGTGGATTACCAAACGTATTACAAGTTTCACCGTATTACAACATTAAATATTTTCGTGAAATGGAAAAAGTTACCATTAAAAATTTAAAAAATTTAAATTTGAAATTAAATTTTCAATTTAAAACAAAAAATAAAAAAATTTGAAATTTAAAATTTGTATCCTTAAATTTTTTTAAAAAGTGAAAAAAATTGACATTGAAATTAAAATTACAAAAAAAATTTAAACTATAAATTACAAAAAAATGAAATATAAACTATTTGATTTTTTACAACTTTTAAAATTGTAATTTTTAAAATAAAAAAACATTTAATTAAATTCTAAATAAAAACTTAGAATTAAAAAAAAATTTAAATAAAAAACACTTAAAAATTTAAAATCTTAAATTTTAGTGTGGCACGCACATGAGGTTCACCTTATAAATCCCGTCGTAACTAGGTACGTGGTGAACGACCAGTTGCTAAATTACTGTGAGTAAGGAAGGTCTGTATGTCAAAAAACAAAATCGATCAGATTCTGTGTGCTTGCAGCTGTATGGCACAGTTACACAATGGACGATTGTCGTTGGTAGGGTGACGTCCATCGACCAAGTCAGATCACTCATATTGGCAATAAAAGTGGCTTTTCGCTGAGAATATACCTTTATAATTTTATAACAACAATTAACCAATGGGAGGCCAATGAGCTGCGGCCACAAGCCAATCACGCCTCCTTAACAGCGATTAAATATAGGTAGTCTTAAACGAATACACGGTATTTTATCAGATTAAACTATCGGCGTCACCCCTCCATCTTGAATTAACGTTCGACTCGTCTTGTACCGCGGCTTACGCCGCATAAACAAAGTATGAAAGAACTGCATTTGGTTGGTAGGTCTAAATCAATTTCTAAGCGTATACGACGTACCTGACAGTCAAGTGACACATTATTTAACATCTCGGCGATGTGCGTTTAATCTTTGGTTACCATAGTAACAGAAGTCAGCTGTCCACCAAAGCGCGTTACGCCGTTCTGGTTAGGCCTATCGCCAATACTACGAGAAGCATGATGATCGAGGCAACCCCAGTGCCGTAATGATATACGGTACTTGATTTAACCGAAAATAGTAGAAATAAATTAATAACAATTATCGTAAAACTTAGTATTGTTACGGATCATAATCTATTTTAAATCTATGAGCAAAACTTTGATCAAAAATAAAACACGTATTTACTTCCATTGAAGCGTTCTAATAGTTGTCTGCTTTCACAAGGAATTACTTTCGGTTTCGCTTAAGTTCGTGATAGATCGTTGGGGGAAAACAAAATTACATTATTTATGAAGATGACAGTAGAAAATAGGATACCTACAGATACTAAACGAACTAGTGAGTGCATGTGGCAACAATTTGTACGTTTTTATCATTTCGTGCAAACAAGAATTGTGAATTCAAGCGCGAAACCAATGCAGTACAACTAGGCCGTGTTGTGCAAGTTGAAGTTTCATTTTAAACTTGATGTTTAAGGGAGGCGGTATATTCTCGTTTCAAATATAACTCGAGCGTAGTTTAAGTATCGATCAATTTTCTCAACCACTCGTTACATTCCCAAACTGATAAAAACACCTCGCGCAAGCGCTCGGTATTTCTTCAGCTTCGGAATGCAACTCTTGGTTGAGAAAATTTATCGATAAAAAATTACGTTCTCGTTATATTATTACTGATAAAAACAGTAATCTGTATTGTTTTTTATGTATCCAATCGACTGATAATCGTCGTAGAAATAGTATTTCAAATCGTATGCTATATAACGAGTTGTGCTACGTGCTTGTTTTTTTTTTTACAAGCCACGCCCTATTTACACAATTGTATTCTTTGTCGTGGTGGCTGAGGGGTGGCAGAGAACAGCTTCGTTTTCTGAAGAAGTTAATCTAGTTGTTGCGGAAACAGGCAAAATTCTTGCTATTCAGTGACAGCCAGGATAGTTGTGAGAGGCTCCTTCATATCATGGCTGTGGAACCCAGCGTTCCGTTCGCCCCAGAAATATACCGCCCCCACCCCCACCCCCCCCCCCTACTAAAACCACTAACATTGTTTGTTTTTTCATCATTTCAAGGGACAACAATTACCGGTAAAGCGAAACCGAAAGCGAAACTCACGAACGTGAAAATTGTGCAGTATCGATTTTGTTGTTTCTTTAGCACTATACGCAAAGGCAAATTACTTGCTGCTGTTGTCATGGTGATTGAATTTTGTTACCTGATTTAACACGATGTTCATTTTGCGATTTCTTGCAGAGGACCGCAAATTAGGTAGGTGTTAAGTAAACATCGCAAATTCCAATTAAACATCATGTTAAAACAGGTGACAGAATTTAAACACCTCGACAACAACAACAACTTGTTCGTGTGCGCGGTGTATCTTGAGTCCTGCAAGTATTTTATGAGCGGCTACGTCTTCCTGGAGGAGTTGGCTTTCGTCGATGGCCGCCATTGGTTTTTGTAACCATGTTGGATATCAACAAGGCACTCTGCTACTGAAAACGTACAATCGATTACCTGTGTTCGTTCTGCGGAGAACTCAAGATAGGCCGCGGACACTACAATTTGCCTTTGCGTAGTGCTAGGTCCATTTCGCTACTTTAAAAAGTCGATGCAACACAATTTATTCAGAGTTAGTTAAGGTCAAGTCAAGTCACCCATGATGGTGAGTTCAGACAATTTATTTGTTTTTCTAAGTGTCATGACGCTGTATTTATTTGCAGCAACTGGTAGTTGCCGGGTCTGCTTTAAGGGTACAGGTTTGCTTTAGAAGACATTAGCTTTTGAGAAATAAAAAAAAAAATATTTTCACGCCGTTAACTGGGTTTGTTTGGACTTATGATTTAGTTTAAATTCACCATTTTACAACTAGTCCGATTTTGGTCCTTGGCCATGATACTCCGTAACGGCGCAGTTTCTAGACAATAAATACACGTAATTAAGTACCCAACGTAGCATTACGTTCACCCTTTGTGACCTCTTGTCTGCGCAACAATACATTATTCTCCGTTTACCTGGAGGGAAAAGCACGTCGGGTCACTGAGCAGGTATAAATTAGGCTACTGCAGGTGACTAAGCGTTTATAATATATGAGCTATTATTCATTATTAAGGGTTTTAAAGTTTGGATTATGGAATAAGCGTTCTCCCTCAGGAGCACTAATGTTTGGCTTCCAGTAGTTGGGTTTCTGCCTCGCCGGAGAGAGTTGTGCGTAATAAATAACGGCCGTATCGCCACAACCAGAAACTCAACAAAATTGTGACAAACTAAATTATTATTTTTTAAGTTCGGAGAGTATTTAATTTTACATTTAGACTAGTGTTTTTAGGAAATAAGACAATTTTTGCGGTTTAGTACGAATTCCTTTCCTGGTTTAAATTGCTAGAAGGGAGTTGAGTGCTAAATCGTCAAAATTACCCATTTCGACAAAGCCCGAGTATCATTTTGAAGGAAAGTTCGTATGTCACGTAATGTTCAAGGATGCGTTTAAATTCTCCAAAAGAATATTAATTGTTCCGGTGAACTAAAGTAAAATTTAATTTCGTAAATTACGTATTTCTCATTGAATGGATAGAAATTCATACTAATTTTAATTTACGAATTGGTTAGTGAGTACTCCCATTACAATCATCGTATTATTCTGGCAAGACCCACAACGCGTGGGTAAGAATCCACAAGCTATCACCAGGGGGATGGCTCTTTCAGCTTTACTTGTCCGCGTCGGATTTCCAAGATGGCGACCCCATTGAGAAAAAGGCGTGTATCGATTTCGTTGTATTGCGTGTGTTAAGTTTCAATATAACGGGTAAGCAA
>JAHWFP010205727.1:0-27132 GCA_023313725.1 Lithobius niger | reverse complement strand
CTAATGTTCCCTCTCTGGTGTAACAATATAATATATCTAACTCTATGGCTATCACGTCAAATGTTGAGCGGTTGCGGTTTTCTTCGTGATACGAGCATCGCGAGTTCCGGAAAAAATCACGAGGATTTAATACGAAAATGCAATGGAAAAAAAAAAAACAGTCAACGAATGTTTGTAAGTGTACCTGGTAACGTTAAGTTATGATGAGAATGCCGAATTACGTGTAAACTGGGTTTGATCTAAAATTTAATGAACTCACTTCTGAAATATGACAGGGTGAAAAGAGGAACATCAAAAAGAAACTATCTATAAACTAGAGGAAGCCTAGTCACATTTCCCGGGACATTTTTCCGGGACATTTTTCCGGCCCTCTTCCCGACGACTTGTCAGATTGATCGACCACTCATGCCTGGCTCCTTTTGGGCTACAGGTAGAGTGGGAGAGTGCATTTTAAATGCGGGCGCGAGGAGGGGAGAAGTGGTTTTCCTTTAGGCTTTCCTTTAGGCTTTCCTGCCTCCGATATTATAGTAAATTATGATAACTTCCGTGATTGGCTATGACTTATGACTATAAGCCTTTCAGTCACGAATGAATGCATGTGATATTTTTAAGTCCCTTTTCGTAAGTGATTTGCCGGGTACGAACCGGTGTTCATTTGGTTTGGAGACTGACACTGACTACTGAGCTGTTGACGGTCCTTTTGCTTGAGGTCCCGGGAAATCCCCCAGGGACTTACAGTGGTGCCTATCCCTTACCCCCCCCCCCCCCTTGGCCCAGTGAAGCGTTACGCCTCCCTCCATAATATAAAATGCGTCCCCCTCCCATCAGTTTAAAAATGGTACTCCTATATTTCCGATTTGGACTAGACCTTAAACCAATGCGTTTTTGATAACTAATTAAAGCATATACGTGTATTCAAAGATATGTTTAAAGACATGTTTCCAGTGTTTATCCAGTCTTCAGTGCCTTCGTGCAGTAAGCAATTAAACGACCAGAATATGACGTGTAGAAATGCATTGAATCGATGTGCTGCCCTCTTGTTAGGTTCGATGTGTATTTGTGTGGACAACAAGTATATCTTACTAACCATCTGGGCCATTGAGAGTTAAACATGAAGCCGATGGTTGGTTAGATGTTGAAGACTCATTCCTGTGCTACTTGGGGTGTTTGGGGTGCCCCCCCCCCCCTACATACAAACACTTTCGGTCAAGTTATTTTCACATTCCTCTCATAACAGCATCTACTGTTCTGTTTCGTTTACAATCAATATTCAACCATGCATGAAATTATAAACTAAAACATTATATTTTTTGTGAATTTTTCTAGATATTTGTGTTGGGTTCACTGTTAACGGGGTTATGTTGTGGTGACTGGTAGTGTGCTGTTGTTACATAATAAATACATCGATATCCTCCCCCCCGCCCCTAAGCTGCCGGGGGGGAGGTGCTCCTCAATGACCCCCCCCCCCCCGATCACCACTGGAGAGTTAGCTTTTAGCAGTAGCCGTCTTCTATATGGCTGTCCTGCCTACCGCTGTGTTATAGCTGTAGCCATCTGTAGCTGTCCTGTTTTTAGCTGTACCTGTAGCCATATTGTATTGCTGTCCTGTTTTCGCTGTAGTTGTAGTTGTCCTTTTTTTTTTAGAAGCGATGACTAAAACTGTTAGAACAAAATTACTGGGCCCAGAGCCGGTTCTAAAATCTGGCCCTTCTAAAGTTTAAATTATAGTTCTAAACCTCTTGCATTGTATAGTTTTATTTATAAAAAAATGAATTTTTCTGTAACTGTATAATAAAAAAAAATGTCAGCTTCCTAGCGTTGTCTAACCACGTCATGTCAATCTAGTAATTAGGCCTGAAGTTGGGGCTTACAGTTTCGTCAGAGGAGGAAATCACTGACACGATTTTAAAATTAAGCTAGATATGGGGTTTAAACCGTCGAATAAATCGAAAATTGCGGGAAATACGCTCGTTCTCAAGTCTATTGTGGCGTATAAAAGATCCTTGCGTATTTCCAAGCTAAATTGCCTCAGGCGAGATATAACTTTAGCAGACGAAAACTACGTGAATTCGACTATAATTTTCCTTTGTGTTTTAATGCATTATTATTCATTTTTCTTTTCGTTCCGTTCGTTGTACTTAAAATGGAAAGGGATGAATGTGTTCACAATAATTCAACCATGATGAATCAATTTGAAAGTTAGGCCTCACGTTAGGTTACATTAGCGTACGGCAAGTAGTAGGTTAATATTGTTGTGGCCGTAATATTTATCAGTTAGCGTACGCTGGTATACTCAAACAGAAGCAGCATGCTGTTAAAAGAGCTCGACCATCCAAATTTTGTTAAGGAATGGAGAGAAAAGTAAATTGCCCAAAAGGTCTGCTGCCTGCCTGTGTCAATTTCCAAAGAGTCCGCTAATGTCCAACTCTGGCTTTGCCAAGATGCTTAAGGACCACGCGGGGAAAATCCTATTTTTCCGGAACGTAGGCGAAAGCATGCCCAGCCAAATGAGAACGCTAATGAGATCACGCGCTAGCTTTAGCTTAGCTATTGGCCATCGGAACGAATTAGTAAATTTCTAATGTAAACTTTAATTTATGGTAATTAGGTGAACAATGTAGCCTGGAGCGTACAGTCTACTCCGTTAGCCCAAAGGTCAGTTTGAGTTTCCTGACCTTTGCTTAAGACTTTGGTAACCTACAGCGTTGGTTACCTTACTTTTCTTTAGGGTGTTAAGGTAATCCAACTACAGAGCAGTGACACGACGTAGTATTATTGTATATAACTCTATGCTGGAGCCTTAATGGGTTAGCTGCAAGGGGCACTGCAGAGAGAAACAGAAGGGTGTCATACTGAAGCCGATGCTGTGAAAAGTGATTTCTTAGACCTAAATCGCGCGATTTTTGTTGTTGGCGAAAACAACGTTATTTTAAACCTAAGAAATCCGCTCTTCCGTTGTTTTTCCCTCCATTTTTATGTAGTGCACCTTGTAGTTATGCCCTCCAAAATCCATGCTGGTGCCAATATGGCGGCAAATGTCACTGCTCTATTACATGTATAAAGGCCGTTGTACGTATACGAGCGGATTACCAAACGTATTGCAGGTTTGGTTAGATATTTTCGTGAAATGGCAAAAGTTAAAACAAATTCCAAATTTTGATATTTTTTAATTTTGTTTAAAAATTTAAAAAAATTTGAAATTGAAATTAAAATTAAAAAAAATTAAGTTATAAATTAAACTTCCTTTTTAAAATTTTAATTTCAATATAAATTATTTTACTTTATACAACGTCTTAAAACTGTAATTTTTAAAATTAAAATAAAAAAAAGTAAAAAATTAGAAATTAAAACATGTTTTAACAAAAGAACTTTAAAAAATTTAAAACCCTAAATTTTAGTGTAGTACATCAAATTCATCTTACAAATCCCGTCAAAACTACGTGGTCAGCAAATACGTGCTAAATTACTGTGAGGAAGGAAGGTCTGTGTTATAAAAAAAAACCAAAATCGTCCGGATTCTGTGCGTTTGCAGCTGTAGGGCACAGTTTCACGACGAACGATTGTAGTTGCTGAGGTGACGTCCATCGACCAAGTCAAATATCTCATTGGCAATATAGTTGTTTTTTTGCTAATAATAAAAGTAATCGACACTGTAAGTAAGTAAGTAAGTAAGTAAGTAAGTAAGTTTATTGCACTCCAAAGCATTTCAATAGCATTTCAAATGTCTGCAAGAGAACGAATATGCTAAGGGACCAGTCAATATTTATAGACGGGAGGGGGGGGGGGGGAAAAAATTTTCAGCGCAGGGATTTTTTCATGCCGCCCCCCCCCCCTTAACATATGTTTAAAAAAAAGTTTCCCCCCCCCCCCCCCCCCGAGTATTCGGGGCGTTGGACGAACGTCTAACTGGAAAATAGTCTAATGGCATAATTGTCTAAAATCTGCCTAAATAAAAAATCTGGAAAAGCATCTAAACGGAATATCGTATAATGGCTAATTGTATAATGTATAAACGTCTAACTGGATTAACGTCTAACTGCGGTTTCTGATGTTATATGTATAACCACAGCGATTGCTGGGATATTAAACGATTTTCCATTATACGAATTTCCAGTTAGACGCTTTTCCGTTATACGAATTTCCTGTTAGATGATATTCCGTTATACTGTTTTCCGTTATACGTTCTTCCAATTATGCGATTTTCCAGTTAGACGATTATCCCTCGCCCGGAGTATTCTGAAAAACATTCCCCCACTCTTCCAACACCAGAAAGATATTTTGGTATAGTGAAAAGCAGAGATATTTCTTACCTAATATTGACCATGGCCTATACACGTCATCTTGTTTTTCCAACCTCCAGCAACTTTCCCACTACGAGTTGTAATTATAGTTTGCCATTCATCATCTGAAGGTGTATGTGCTGGTAGTGTTCTGCTCTACGGAACTGACAGTATTTAGAATGCTCAAATGTTTACCTTGAATGCAAAATTTGTATGGCACACCCCCTAGACTGGCCCTAGAATTTGTTTGCCCTCCGTAGATTGGTCCCAAATCTTCTGCCCCCCCCCTCCCTTTCCCATGATTTAGTCGCACCCCCCTTTTACCCCCGTCCATAAATATTGACTGGTCCCTAAACATTACAAAATTGCACTATTATCGTGTGTATTAAAATTAATAACTTCAATATAGAATATCAGGAGCTAATGCTGTGACTATGGAACCAACTTTGTAAACAGCTAAAGAGACGTTGGCTGTATTGCGTTCTTCGCTTAACACTAATATCAGGAGAAAAATGGGCTGGATAAAACTAATTAGGTGGGAATGTTTCCGTAACTTCCACAGATAGTTTCGTTTCTTCCACACTCTACTACTCTAGTGTTAGGGAATTGTAAACAGGACGTGACGTATGGGCGGCGGAAAAACTGCTGTAGGAAAGCCGAGTGAATTCCGGTCGAATGGAGCCCTGGTCACGGTTGTGACCTTAATAACGGGTTCAGTGAGTTATCTTTATGCCAGTTGAAGATGTGGCCATAGCGACTAAGGCGCTATGCAAGTGATCTGGGGGCGAACTGGGTAGCTGGTTCGAATCCGGGTCATGCCACTCCGACGAAACGTAAGTGCATAAAGGTGGCTTACTGAACTACGTTATTTCTAGTGTATGATTTTCGCTCTTGGGTTAATTTCTAATTTTCCTTAGTAGGAAAGGGACAGCAGTATCAAATTGTTAAATGTAGTGCAGGAAATATTAATAAATGTTGAAGGGATTTACCGTCTAAACGAGATACGTAAAGGGATTTTTACCCTTTTCATTTGAAGGGATTTACTGGTCTCCCTCCACCCCCCAAACAAGATGCGGTGAACGGATTTGTCCTGTACGTCGAATCCATGATTCGATTACTCTTTCAATGTGTCACGTGAGTCTAAGAAGAGGCGCTGTAGAAAGCGACCATATCAGCTACTGTTGTTTTGAAGGTTATCGATTTAAGATGGAAAGTGGGGGGGGGGGGGAGGTGTGGGGAGATGAAATGGTGGGTTATGTTGGAGAACATTAGCGTATTTCCATAACAACTTAACGTCAAAATGAGCACCCCAATTCATGGATCACATTAAATATGTATTTTTCCAAGCTCTACGGTCAAACGAGGATTTTATCGTGGGTCATAGAACTCGAAACAAGTCTTTTCAAAGGAAACACCCAACTAAAAATTTGGATGCCTTCTTGATTATATTTGCTGGATCACACGGTTCCAGATACTGGTCATTCTGGGAAGACCCGTTTAGTAAAATAATAGGGACGAAAAAAAAAAAGAACAACGGCCCGGAACGTGCATCGATGTAAGAGCACCTTGAGCCGAAATTCTTCCTCCCGAAGAGAACGTACTCATACTGATAATTTAACGAATATCCAGTTGAATTAGGACATCTCGGAGGCCGTCACTCTTGCATCACTCAACACGCCGCTTGATCCGGTGAGAAATAACCAGTAGCAATGCTAAATTAAACAGACAAGGTGGAAAAGACCAGACGGTCGCCATGTTAGCTAAACAGCGTAAAACAAGAAAAACTATAATTACACTACCCCTTACCTCCAACTCCTAACTGCAATCCCTTTTTCTTTTCACCAACTCAGTTCTCATACTTACATGTGATTCAGACATGTTATCGGTCAGAGTCACTTGTTGGGCGTAACCTTAGCACCTTGACAAGCCATCGTGGCAAACCTTGAAATTGACCTTGTGTTGATGACGATCCTTGAAATTGACCTTGCATTGACGACGAACCTTGAAAATGACCTTGCATTGACGACGAACCTTGAAATTGACCTTGCATTGATGACACACCTTGAAATTTACCTTGCGTTGATGATGATCCTTGAAATTGACCTTGCATTGATGACACACCTTGAAATTTACCTTGCGTTGATGATGATCCTTGAAATTGACCTTGCATTGATGACACACCTTGAAATTTACCTTGCGTTGATGACGAACCTTGAAATTGAACTTGCATTGATGACATATCTTGAAACTGACCTTGCATGCTGACAAATTTTGACTCTGACCTTGCTTTACTGACATATCTTGAAATTCACCTTGCATTGATAAAAAACCTTGAAACTGACAGATTTTGAAACTGGCCTTGCCTTGTGACTGACCTTTCATTACCGATACATTTTGAAACAGACCTTTCTAGGCTGATATATCTTGAAATTAACCTTGCGACGATATCAAACCTTGAATCTCACTCTGCATTACTGACAGATTTTGAATATAACAGATTCACTTTGCGTTACTAACAAACCTTGAGATTAACCTTTCAATGCTGACACATTTGAAAATGACCTTGCTTCACTGGCATTCCTTGAAACTGATCTTGCATTACTGACAAACTTTGAAATTAATCCTGCCTTACCTACATAATTTGAGGTCATTCTTTATTTTTAAGTCTGCAATTTCAGTGAAATTATGTGCCCAGAAAAATGCTTCATTGTCATGAACGTCCATGTCGATTAATTTTGGACAACAAATTAACGCTTTAAATTTCTATCGGCGCAACCGGGTAGGCATAGAACAATTTCATAGTGTCCGCGGCCCATCTTGAGTTCGCCCCAGAACGAACACGGATGATCGATTGTATGTTTTTGGTAGCAGAGTGCCTTGTTGATATCCAAGATGGTTGCAAAAACAATGGTGGCCGTCGATTAAAGCTGCTCCCTCCAGGAAGACGTAGCCGCTCATAAAATACCTGCAAGACTCAAGATACGCTGCGCGCACAATAGGCGAGGCATTGCTCAGTCTTGCTCCCCTTCGCTTCGTCAATGAAAATAACATAAGCACGAGGAAAATCCCTCTCCTCAACATGCGACCCAGGTGACAACCACTCCAACGACGAATCCAATACCAACCCCCACATCTGTATTGATTTAACCTCCACAAGAACGGGCGAGACATTAAACTTTAATCCTTCGTAGCCTATATCCGTCACTCGCATAATGCCGTCTTACGTTGCGCTATAGATTTATCACAGTTACACTACAACGTCATTTCCGTTCGCTTCTTCACGTGACTCAGCATTGCACGTGCGAAAAGAAAACACCAATAGCAGACGAAAGGATAGTCACGTGACCGCGTGAACGCCAAAGGTGTGACGCCATTACCGGAAGCGATGGAACGCCACGGTACGGAAGTAGGTCCAGCATCCGCGCACGCCTAACTGTAAATAAGTGTGGGATGGTCAAAGTATAATTTACGATTTTCAACAGGAAGTCTCCTAGACAGCCACATTTTAAAATTGGATGCTTAGCAAGGAATTGACTATCGGTAGGTAAACGGAACTTTTGGACCGTACCAAATGTGAAGTACGGGGAAAAATTGGCAAGAATGTTATTTGGGGAGGTATGTCCCTTTAAATACGATTTGAAATAGTGAAGTCGTAACGTCGACTGTTGAAAACGAGAAGTCAAAAGTGCACGATGTCGACACAACCCGACGTTTCGAGCGGACTCCAGCTCATTATCATGGGACTGAAAAACACACAACACACTTAAAGGGACATTCCTCCCAGCGCTATTTTTCTCGATCCTCCACATCAAGTACGGCCCCAAAGGTCTATTTCCTTACCGTTATTCAGTCCTTTGGTAAAAATGCCTTAATAAATGTGGCGTCTACGAGATTTTTTCTGTTTTTTTTCCGTTCCGCAGTATATGATGCTTTGCGCACGTACAATAATCATGACGTTTCGTCTCTGTGTGTGCGTGTACTAATTTTCTAATAATTACCATGAGATCATGAGTGCGGTAAAAATTAAAATTAATTATCCCAATAGATCGCCGAAGCAAAATTATAACACACTTTAGCCTAGAAAATTATAAATTGTGATGTTAAAATACGAGAATCATTCCGGTTTGTGACGACACAATTTTTTTTAACTTGATTGCTGTTTCGTGTACTATTCCCAAAGCCAACCGAGACAGCAGCTACCACCCCGGCCGACCTTGAAGCTAGTAAATGCGCGGATTGCGATCTACGCCTGGCTGTTACAAGGCAGGCGGAATGTTATAAGGCAGGCCGTGTGTCTCTTTAAGGTGCAAACAGATAGAAGAATGCAGTAAAAACTCCCTAACTCAAAACAACAATTCGCACAATTTTAAAAAAGGAGATTTAAAAAAGCAGGACGAGGAGAATCACCTCGTTGTGCTGAAAGCGGTCACTCTCCCCGTCCTGTTTTTAAATTTATTTAAAATTCTCCTTTTTAAAAACAAAATTGTTCGAATTGTTTCAGACCATTAGCAGCATTTGACACAGCTTCCATTCGGCTGTTTGTTTGCACCTTGATGCAATTTTAAATGTATTGTGTATTTTTCCCTTTATAATAAAAAGCTGGAGTCAGCTCGAAATGCTGGGTTGTATTGATATTGGGCAGTTTTGGCGTCTCTTTTTCACCTTACTTCGTTCCAGTGCCAACATTTTCCTAACACGTCATAACGTTAGCGTAACCATCGAATGGATGGCTCAAAAACAACTAAAAATTTAAATAATGAATTCAACACGTCATTGCCATAAAAATGCAAACACTACATTGCCATATGAACTTACTAAACCAATTAACGTTAATAACAATCTAAAACAAAACCCACAAGGGTGAAAGGACCCCCACCAAGTTTCAGCCAATCAAAGTAGTGACATCAGAGCCAAAAAGGCCGCCACCAAGTTACTACATTAGTTACCAAGCTAATCCAACCGAATATTAGATCAAAGGTTAAATAAAAAAAACCTGACCATTGCTACTACAAACAAGTAACGCGTGCATTTTATCAACAATGTTGTGTTGCCGATTATTTATGGCAGTCCTTTTTTGCATTGTTATTCGTTCTAAAAAGGATTCAATAAAATAAAGTAATATAAAATCAAGGGGTAATGCTTATTTTGGTCACCGATGGCGTTTTCCCAACATTCAGAAAAATAGCATTACAAATTATTGCAATCTTTTTATTTAATGCCTCCCCAAGCGTCAAACCTTAAAAGGCACGTATTGGAGTTAAAAGAGTGTTGAATACCAAATTTCATTCGTATCTGTCACATAATTTATTTTATATGAGTGGAATTAGTAGTCAGTGGTCAGCTGAAATCAACGATCTTCACGCACTTTTATGACATTGATACAGTTTTTGCACGTGATTGAAATACAACTATTGCTTGTCAGGGCACAAAGGCTGCGCATTTCCAACAATTTTCAAGCTGTTTCGCCGCATAGGTATTTATCCTCGCCATTTAATACACTGAGCTCTGGTTTCTGTTACGTACCAAAAGCTAGTGGCCATTTAACAACAATGCAGGAATTAAACAACGACTTTCTTACAATGAAGTTACCATGAAGTGTGACAACTATTGAACTTGGCGGGCAGACTCTTGAAAAAGGCGGACAAGCCTACTACAAGAGGTCATTCGGGAATAGTCGATTCGGCAATAAATTAAGTAAAAAATACCCATCGAACTCTCTTACCCGATCATGCATGAAGCACGGAAGCATTGTGGATTTCCGCGCTAATTTCTGACGCGATACACTAAGCACTGCTTGCAGGTTAAGGAGGCGCGGGAATTTTAAAATGTTACAAAAATTGGTGACGAGAATTCGTAAAGAAAATAAGCGTAATGTCTCGCTGCTTATTGTTGCAGTATGCTCTTCATGAGACAAATCTCAGTGGGATTGACATAAATGGCTCCTGTATTGAATTCCAACCATATGATGTCACATATAATTGACATTGTGTGGTTGGAATTCAATACAGGAGGCACTTATAGATTACATTTTTAGGCCCATGGCGAGGAGACTTCAATCCGAAGTTGTGGTCCTGTACCATCTTGGTAACAACTTGGATGCAGGGGGTCGTACAATACAGACGGAACCGTTTTCAAGAATTGTTTAAGGCTTTCCAAAGCTAACTCGCACAGAAGACTTTCAGAATTACCTTTTAATTCCGACACAGGAGGATTCATCACCTAACACAGGACGCGAAATAGTACTTGTTCAGCTGCCCGTTCCTTCAAGAATTGCTTGCACTGCGCGGCTCCTCTCTCTGTTTTCCGTCTCCAGTCCAACCCGAGTGAAATATTCTTCTCAGAAGCAATCGATTAGGCTGACAAACTATTCCTATTCGTTTTTTTTTTATTTTATACCCAAATTAATATTACTGTTGAGACACTGACCTCATTCCACACGAAAATCACCATTTCAGGGTTCTGATAACAAAAACTCCAATTTTCAGGTTTCTCAAGCCTTGAATTTTCGTTCTTTCAAATGTAAGGCTTTTCCAGGAATTCAAGGCCGTGTACGAAACCTGTGGATGTTTTGTCTCCACTATGTCCAGAAGACGCGTGTTCTCGAAGGTTTTGATTACGCACGGTTAACATACTGTACGGAGGTAAGGCGGACGAAGTGGACGGCGGAGGAAGTGGGAATCACTTTTTGTGTTCACAACCTCTGGTGGGTGTAGCCGTGATGTTTTTGTAAGGATTTACCGCGATCATTACTCCTGAATTGATTTTCTCCGCTCGCAATGACTGCAGTTTTCAGACGAGCAAAGAAGAGGTATGAAGAGACCTGGCTCCTTCTTCGGTTTCGTAATTTGCTTTGGAGCGAATGTCGTTCACCAGAGTCTTCGTACTCTGGGATGTTTTTCCACAATCCGCTGGATTCCGACCTCACGGCTCAAACACAAGGATTCTCCGCTGCTTCCACTCCTCCGAATGTAAAATCTGTCAAAAAAAATCAGCCCTCCGTTTTTTTGTGTCATAACAACATTCAGTCCATCAAATTCCGCGCACCCATCAAAACTGACGTCAATAGTTAGCATGGTTCAAAGCCAGAAGCCCTTGTGACTAACGATACAACATCGATACCAACCCTCAATGTCTATCCAACCTAACGTACTTCCTTACAGTAGCTTATAATTCTTTTTTAAAAGATTACGTAAAAGGTCCAGCATAGCTGTGGAGCCCCCCGCCCCATAAAGAAAAATCCCCCTAGAAAAAAAAATAGTATTATTTTTTCATTGGGCCGGGGGGATGGCTGCCCCCACCCTTCTTTGAGCTATAAGATATTTAACAAATACTGAATAAACAAACAAAAAACACATTTATTATTAATATTTACAATTAAAAACTAACAAATTAAAATGATTCAGTTTAGACACTGTCCTCGGTATGTACGCTTTACTTATGTTTTACACTTTCTTGTATGGTGCCCTACATGCCACATGTGGGCATCAGCTCTTGTAGGGTGTGGGCACATACTGTATCGTTGGTACTGTTATGGTTTACTGTAGTAAACTCTCTTATTTTAGAAGAAAGATGATAGGATTGGTAGGGACTTGCACTTCTTGTTCTCAGCTGCTCATGGCTTATTTTGTATTTTGTAAAATCCGGGGGGGGGGGGGGGGGAGAATTTTTTTCCAGGTCGTTTCATCATTTTATTTCATTATCATTGATTAATAATAATATAAATTAAAATACGATGAAATAAAATGGTGCAAGTTTAATTTTTTTTTTTTTTTGGTGGGGCTTATTTTAGGTCGCTTCATCATGAAAAGCCCCACCCCCCCCCCCCCCCGAATGGATTGGAGCTGAGAAACTGTTCTTCACAGTACTCCCCTACCGGGTAAACCATTTCAGCTGGCTAGGTCAGAGGTGTTAGCTGTAAAATATTTTTTCAGCAGTGGCATAAGCCAGTGTTGTTGTATGTTGTGTTGGTATCGGTGGCCTTCCTGTCAATTTGTTAAATAAAAACAAACAGTCATAATAATAATTTGGGGGAAGGAGCATTATTAGCGACGAAATATCGTTTCGTACTTGAGAACGTGAATTATCCGATCCAGGTTTCCGGTTTTAAACACAAGAAGTCCTCTCCCTCCCATCACCCCGCCCAAACTCAATTGCGTGCGAGAATTTCCCTGACAAAAATTTGCTCACTTGGTCGTGTACTAAATTCGCCCAATCACAATCGACATACAGTGAGCACGCAGTAGCTTTCAAAAGCTACTGCGTGATTATCACTGTAAGTCGATGTTGATTGGCTAAATTTAACACTGAATCAGTTAGGCAATATCCTGTAGCTTTCATTGGTCGACGCAGTGTAATGCAAAACCGTGCAAAGCATGGCGAGCGCTTTCTGAAGTTGATACGCTTTCGGTAGTCACTCGCTTCAAACTACGAGATGAAGCCCCTACTTTCACTTGGGGTGGGATTATCATAGGTAATATCCCAAGAGCTAAAGAAATTATCGATAATTAAGTAAGTAAGTAAGTAAGTTTATTGCACTCCAAAGCATTTCAATAGCTACAATGGCAACGAAATCATGAGAGTGTAAATCTGTGTTGCAGAGTGAACTCGTGTGCAACACAGAACCATCGAGGAAAATAATTAAAAATCAATAGCTCGCAACAGATTCTGCATAAAATAATATGAAAATATGTCAGATTAAAATATAAACAAAAAAGTAAGTCAAGTACATACCTACACAAGTCGAGCATTCGATAGATATACAAAAACAATAAGGGTATTAAATATTAATAATAAACAAGGATTCAAGGTCAACAAGCCCAACAATCCATTCGCGTACCCTCGATTTGAAACAATGAGCTGATCGGATGGTTTTAAAGTGAAATGGTAGGGCATTGTAAATCTCCTTAGCTCTTGGGATATTACCTATGATAATCCCACCCCAAGTGAAGTATAGGGGCTTCAGCTCGTAGTAATAAAAATAAAGTATAATTTAACTTCCCTCCGAAAAATGTCCGCCATCTCACTATTTTTAAAACTTAAACAGATCTAACAGAAGACTGTTTAAACGTATTTGCTGACTGGACTTTTGTTTAACTTACTTAGCCAACCCCTGGAACAGAATTACAGAATTATCGGTGGCTGCAGGGGTGGCGCGACATGTAAACAAACTAACCGTGGCGGTACACGCAGCGTTTAATTTTTGGTTAGGACATCTCCGGGCCTAAGTATATTCCATCTGGTTACTCGCAGCACTATGTAGTCTTGTTCATCCATCAATTTTACTCCGTCAATTCGGCTTTTCCTTCAGACATTTTTCTCGCGCTGGGATTTTCGCGACGCTAAGCAAACCCCATGACAGCAAGTTTAACCCCTCTCGCAGCAAATTTAATAAGCTTAACGGGCACCGCATCTGTGGAACTTTGGGTCGGGGTGGGAGAGGGGGGGGTGGGGGGGAAGGGGGCAGCAAGATGTTGGCGTCCATTCCCATTCTTGTTGGTTCTTAACGCAACCTCAAAAGCGTGCAGGCACGTTGAGATGAGAACATCCTGCGCGTGGGTGGATCCAACACGAGCGCATCTGTCATCCCTAATTTGCATACGGCGGTCATTTCGGGACCCAGGAGAGGAATTCTCTCTGAAGTCCTGGGTAAGAGAGAGTGCTTGGTGACGTAAGACAAAGCGAACATGTCTGAAACGACAAATAGGAGGAAGAGTTTCTGACAAGGCCTCGTTAACCTTCCTGGTGTTGGTAGGAAGGGTTGGGGGAGGTGGGGTGGTCAAAGGCAGAATCTGGTGGAATTTTTAGATTTTGTACTGTTGACAGCAATAAATGCTTGAAGTGTACAAAAATTTTACTAACAGTAGCTGCAGCGAACCATTTTACCATTTTACCAACAGTAGTTGCAGCGAATCGGTTTACCATTTTACCGTATTGTCAACAGTATCTACCCCAAAACAAAACTAGTTAAGGATTCCCGCCAAGCTTTTCGGCCGTGTGAAGTCGTGATATCAAACGCCAAGCTCTTTCGCCAAGCTAATCCCACCGACTAAGAGTTCGAAGGTTAAATGAAATACATGAAAATTGCTTACTGCGCAATTTTCAATTATTTCATTTAACGTTTGAAGTATTAGTCGGTGGGATTAGCTTGGCGAAAGAGCTTGGCGTTTGATATCACGACTTCACACGGCCGAAAAGCTTGGCGGGAATCCTTAACAAGTTTTGTTTTGGGGTAGATATCAGTAATTTTTGGTCCAAATAATGATGAAATCCATTTTGAAATGCCAATTTAGTTTTCTGGTTCATTTCTTTTTCTTCTTTTTTTTTTGGTTTCGTTAGATTTTGAGGAGACCAGTCACCTTTTTCATTTGATGAGCATTTTTATTAGTATTGCAGTATCTCCTTGCAAACGCATTAATTTCTTTAATTGTCAGTTTGGCATTGTTGCATAAAAACAATGTTTAAAACACTGTAAAACAATCAATTTGGACCTTTGGAGCTCCGTAACCCCTGAACCACTTGACCAATTAGAAAGGTCCATATGAAAAGGGCACATCTCCAGAGCAATACCTGTAAAATGAGCTAAGAACCGGCTTTATTTACCGCATGGAAGAATTTATTTTCGTGATCCAAAAAAAAGCGTTAGTAGTAGTAAGAATTAGGCAAATAATCGACGTTATTCACGTCGTTTTTTCAACAAGAAAACGTTAAGCTATGGGTCTAACAGTGACTTTTATGTTGTCAGGCGACCAAAGTCTCCCGATCAAACAATTTTCAGCCTTTTCTGTCGCATTGTTATTTATCCTCACATGCCTGAAAACAGCCCAACTCCCTTTGCTGTAAAGACACCACGTGTCTAGTGGTCGCCATGCTCATATATACATATTATCTGGATGTTATCGTTTTATCTTGGCGGGCGACACACTAGCGTGTGTCTTGATTCAAAAGCCATAAAGAGTCATAGGTTTAGAGTTTTGGTTAAATTGGTGTATCTATGGTCAGTTATAAACTGAAACCATTAATTGAAAAGCATGCAAATATTGATTAAATTTGTGTGACATTTGATTTAAATTAGGTTAAATTGGTAGATTTGGTTACATTTGTGTCCTCAACCATTACTTGAAAGAAATGCTTTTAAATTACGTTCTGCCAATTTCCTTAATAATTTATTCTTTATCGAACAAGTTTTTCTGTTTTTTTTTTGTTTTTTTTTTTGCAGTGCGGGCGACCAATTCGTAAAATATGATGAACCATTCATTCTTTTAATATTTATTTGTAGGCTTATTTTTATTTATTTATTTTTTTTCATTTTATTTGAAGCTTGTTTATCCGAAGTAAACTAGTTCCTATATGGTGCTGTTTCTAAACTAGAGGCGACTGATCCAAACTCCAACATTTTACATAAGCGTGACGTCATGGAGCTGAGATGTTGCTGAGAAAAGTGAGGCAAGTTTTTTCTCGCTCACTTACTGATCCAACATGGCTACCATCACGCATTAGTAGCTGAGATGGTCGTGTTTCTAAACTGTAGGAAGTAAGATATGGAAAATGTCTCAATTTATAAACAAACTCCAATTAAACAGAGATTAATAAGCATTTTTATTATGTTCTTACTAACATTACTCTCGCTGAAAATAGATGTGGCAGTGATCATTGCTAATTTTTCTAATGTTGAGAACGACAAGTGAGGCAGTGGTGTTTCTAAACTCGGTTTTGGTGACGTTGAGGGGCGTGGCTTAGAAGAATCCATCTCACTCTTCCCTCTAGTTTAGAAACACGCCCTATTACATAAGACAGTAAACCAGATGGGCTCGGGTGCAAATTGCATCTGTATATGGTGGCCTACCGTCTTTAAGTGTCTCATCGCCGACAGTTCTACCTTTACAAGGATTGTTTGCTGGTATTACTGGTAGTACACTAACTGTGCCCAGAATATTTACTTCCACGGTTTTTTTGTTTTTTTTACTCACGGTAGAATTCAAAAACTGCTTAAAAGTAAGATTTTTTTTACCGAATTCGTAATTCTTTCTTTCGTTCGTAAATTGTATATTTCCGCTACGCTGCTATCTACCCATCTCTGTTTCACTTAACATTACGAACGTACGGCTCTCTATTGAGATTGACCTAGTCAGTTGCTGCAGGCGGCAATACAATCCTTCTTTTATTGGCTCGCGACGAATGAATCCGCCAACGTAGGGCCTTAATGATGTCATCTGGAGTGCCATTCAAACAAGCCGGATCTAGCTCTTTACGCTAAGTTGCTGCCAAAGTGCTTCACGCATTGCATGTTCGTTTCGCTTTTCGCAATGCCGTTTAAAGCGTGCATGCAGTATATACGTATATACATCAGTGGTTTCAGTGCGTGATTTCGTTTCATCTGCTTTACACAAAGAAATCAATATTACTCTCCCCCCCCCCCTCCCCTACATTTTCAAGGGTTACCAAATGTGTCACGTGCTGGGAAAACGTGTCACGTCGATAACAAAAGGGTGCACGCGCCTCGAGTCGTGTCGTGACGTCACGCAAATAATGGCTACCCGCAAAACCGGAAAGGCCAGGGTTCAAACAGGAAGTGTTGGTTGTGCAAAAAAGGTGGAACAATTTCCGATTGGGGGCCGAACGAAGACGTCTGAAACGAAACGCGACAAAAGAAACTTATGGATTTACAAGAAAAAAATAAACGGTTAACCGGAAATTTGATGTCACGTAGAAGAAAAACAAGGGTCAAGTATTTTTTGTGTATATTTTGTATGGTTGCGTTCTTGCAGGTTTGTCGATCGATGCTTGTCGATCACATGAATGGGTATAGTGACTAAATGTGTTTGCTTATGTGTTCGTGACCCTTACGCATTTCTTTGTCAATGACTTTCACACATCTGTTTTCTTTGCCTTGAGGGCACAATACCACTATGTGTACCATATCAGCACTATAGTTCAACAAAATATTGACCCACAAACAAAGAGGATTCGGTGTTTCTTTCGCCCCAGTACAACCACCGGAATTTTGTTTAGCATGATAAAACAAGATTGAAATTTTTTTTTATATATAAGTTTTTTTTTTAAGCCTTAAGTCAGCCGAAGCAATTGAATGCTCGTGTGTCTGAACCGGCTCAATTTTGAACATTACCTGACTTTTTGTGAAGAAGAAATATCTGGTAAAGAGAGAAGCCAACCCGGGGATTTGAACCGAGAAATTGGAATCCGAGAATTCAAATAAGAACTCTAGGGAGGAGGGCTCCCTTCCACCCCCCTCCCCCTCCCGGACTCCTGTAAAACAACTTATTTTCAACAATTGTATTACCTCTTAAACGTTAAGCATTTTTTTTCAATTAAAACTCTGAGAAAATTTTGTTGAATGGAGTCTAATAGCTACTTGATGGATTTAAACTCTCTTGACCAACTTCTGTAAGTTTATAATCTTACCATCGAGTTGTGCAAATGTCAACTCGATACCGCGCGCGTTTCATCCCGGATTGCTCTCGCGATTAACTGCGTCGGTACTTTTACTCCAAGGACGGTGACGAATCTTGACATGAAGTGCGTTAAGTCCACCTGAAGTGCTGACGGAATAACTCTCGTTTTCTTATGTATAGCAGAATAACTTTTTGCTCCGTAGTGACGGCAAACTTAGTCACTTTTATTTTAACTCTTTCAGCTACCTTTACACAACGTTGTCTAAGCCGTAAATATGTATTACAAAAAAAATAACACTATACAAACTTTCTTTTAAATATTATGACAATACGTCACGAGCTATTGTGCCACACAGTGCCGGAACAAGGCGTTTGAGTGCCCGGGGCCAGTAGCTCATTGAGCGCCGCGCTTTGTCGCAATTACACAATGGATTGTAACCTCCCCCTCCCCACTTCCAAATCTAGCCAAAAATGAACCCATCATTTAAGTTAGTCAACATAAGTTAGTCAACATTTTAAGCTTTGATTATTTGTTAATCCATAGGATCAAAACATTAATTTCTTATGGCTTTTACTAAACATGGCATCTTACCCAGAATCCTTCTTCTTGACTACCAGCATGACAGCAAAATTCAATTTGTGCAGAGTGGTTGACCTCTGAAATCCTCACTACAGTCGACGATGGAGGGTGGGGGGGGGGGGGGGGATGGATAAATTAATCTTGCTTCTAGAACTTACATGACCGAAAGCGAAGCCAATCTATAGGTGGGTGGTCCAGTTCTTGATAAAAACCGTTCTTTTCCTTGACTTGGGGATCTGAAGTTCGTGCACTTACATCTCGACATTTGGGAATGAAGGAAAAATGAATTTCTAATTAAATGGGCCGAAATTGGTTCCTTTCGAATAAGAGCCGTGTTCATATTTAGGGATCAGGGTACAGGATAGGCAAAGATGGCGGTTTAGCCCGCGCTATTCGAAGTCAAAAAGCCTTCGTGAATAATACAGTAGTTTTTAAGTGTGATTTGGTACCAATCGGTTATAGAATGCGATGAATTTGGTTGACGGTTTACGAATGGTATTGATTGATTGGGTCAATAATCGTCTATTGGTGGTGGTCTTGGTGAAGTGGCTTGTTGTTGGAGCCCTCGAGAATTAAATTAGGGCCTTAGGGCTTCGTCGGGCAGACGGCCGGGTGCGGTTAACGCTCGCTAAAACCCTTTGAACCGTTTTGAGAAATAAATTCCTTAGTCAGTACTGCAGCCAACACACTGATCTTGAAGATATTATCTGCAAGGCCGATGACCGAATGCTGAAATGCTTGCAGACTACACAACAGTACTATTACCAACCCTCGAGATTATTACGCTTCGAGCTGAATACTGCGTCATTAAAGAATTAATGAATAAATCGTATCGAGTAAGAAATGATTGGAACAAGTAGGAGAATCACGTTCAAGGGCAATTACATCCATTTTGACATGCATGCTTTACTTTTGGATCATTTACACAATAACTAAACACAAGAACTGCGGTAAGAATACGTTACGTACGTCCGATATAACAATTTAATTATTGCATCACCAAAACACGACACGGAGACTGCCATTGTTTTGCGGAACGCGCAGAAATTAATGCCGACTGATGTCACTCTTCGATTTCGACTCGCAGCCGATTGAGATAGCCCTATTGGCTGTGAGAGCTGGAGCGTACGACGGCCTTAGCTGGCCACTACAACTGTCGGCCAGCTAAGGCCGTCAGACGCTTGAGCTCCTCACAGTCAATACAGCTATCTCAATCGGCTGCGAGTCGAATTCGAAAAGTGACATCTGTCGGCATTAATTTCTGCGCGTTCCATGGCGGTCTCCGTGTCGTGCTTTGGTGATGCAATAATTAAATTGTTGTATCGGACGTACGTAACGTATTCTTACCGCAGTTCTTGTGTTTAGTTATTGTGTTAGTGATCCAAAAGTAAAGCATGCATGTCAAAATGGATGTAATTGCCCTTTAACACATGGCATCAACCTTGAGACTCGTCAAACAACGTCTCACAAAACAAATGCCTTATCCCCCTTTCCCCCCCCCCCCTCCCGACTGCACCACCAAATACAGTCATGTGGGGCAATTGTGAAGACGAGAGACAAGAAAATTCATTCCTCGTTATTTACTTAGAAAAATCAAAAGCAAATACTTTTTTTTCTATTTGTGACGGTTAACTAAACAGCCAACCATGAAGAAAGTTGCTTGTATAATGTAGAGTACTAGTTATAATAAGTTATTTAATACAGACGGCTATACATACGTAGCCAAAACAAAAATAGGTGTAATAAAGTACAAACATAAATATTCATACATATATTGTTTTACATTTCGTGTATACTGATTTGCTTTCAACTACCATTTGTGGATACATTTTTTTAATTTCACCAATTTCATTTAAATTCCAAATTTCATTAGTAGGCTTTAGAAACTTTGAGATAGATTACAACGTTGCATTTTTGGCCGGAATTGATTTTTCGTCGGTGTAATTTTAAAATCATATTAATTTTTTGTTTGATAAATCGTCTTTTTCTTCGTTTGCGTCCATGTTGAAATTGCAGATATAGACGACTGAAATTAAATTTGTGATCTTCAGACGAAAAAAAAATAATGTATTTTTTTCATTTTTCAAAAATCTTAAATCCACCTTAAAACAACAAGACAAAAGACAAAGCAAAAGCTGATTAGACCGACCTTAGGCGCTCTCAATAATTACAACCTTCAGCGATTGTAATTTGGTCTTGTGTGTGTGTGTTTTTTTTTTTTTTGTGTGTTGTTGTTGGTTTTTTTTTCAAATCGGTTAAGACACGATTTAAAAATAGAAATCTTTAATTAACTTTTTTTGTTCTTTGGTGGTTTGTTTTCGTTCGATTCGTTTCGTGAAAAGAGGATTAAAAATGTCAGATATTCTCAGTCTTCCCTCCCCCTCCCCCCACTTCCACCCCCTACCCGGGCGTCCCGGGGGAGGGGGGGGGGGTTGGAATCCGAGCAAAGCTTGACGAATTCTCACAGGGATTGCTTCTTCTGCTCGAATAATTTCATTTCTGTCATCGGTTTTGAGATTGAATGAATATCGGATTATGAAATTACTATCGAAATAAACCAATCGGAAATGCAATATTGTAGAAATATTTGGTTTAAATGTTTGAACGCGTAAACGTCAAGTTTACACCAACACGTCAATCTAACGAAGGTCTGCTATGACGATAGCCGTTAGAACGAACTTTAATGCAATAATTTTGCAACCCAGTCTTGTAGCTAAACAGTGTTGCGCAGTCAGCGTGTGACGACTGCAGTGTTGTTGCCGGCTAAAATACCCGAGTGCTTCCTTGAAATCTTACATTATAAACCAAAGTCTCATCAGCAGAAATGAAGCAACCGCAACGACGACCCCCGGAAGGGGAACAATGAAAACGTGCGAGTGTGTCAATTCTTTGGCTTGAAGTTGAAACTGGGACGTTGTTGCCCTGAAACGAAGTTGAAATTGGCACATTGTTGCCTCGACTAACAATTTCCTGTGCGCGGTCATCGCAAAGGCATGTCTTAAATGACGTCATTTACGAAGGACAGTTATTTTTCACACGCTACTGGGAGTGGGGAGGGACCTGAACGGGGAATGCCCGTTGGTGGGGTAGTGCTTATGTTACAGCCACTATTTGATTACGACATTGCTTTGCGGAGGGAGACGATTGACGGAAAGGCAGCACCGAGCAAATACTGGGAAACAACCACGGGTCAAACAAATTCCCGGGCGAAGCCGGGTACGATGCTAGTAGGTAATAAAGTGTTTTAGCACGAAGCGGCTTCTTTTATTTCCAGATTTATTTTGCTGGAAAACAGTTCAGTGCTAAAACGCACTAATTATACATTTCATAACAACACGAGTGGCGTTCGGTATGAGAATTTTTTTTTTTATTCCGAATGACGATTCTTAGAAGTGATTTCGATTTACGGTTTCTAGCCTATTTCGATTTAGAACTATAGGATTTCAATTTACGAAGTTTAGTTTTACGATTTTAACGATGTTTACGATGTTTTCCTGTATTTGGCGTAGCGATGCTAGCCCCCATCGTATTTCGTCATCCTACCTGCAATTTCGTTGGATTCAGCGTTGACATCTCGCATTGAGTAGGCCTAACCCTCATTCTTATGCCGCTCGTAAGCGAAGAACGTAAAAGCTCTGAATTCTGACGTGCTCGTGTTGCCGAAAATTCCTACGATTCTCGAAGATGACGTCATTGCCCCAAGTATGGGCGTATTGAGAATTGAAGCAAACCTCTTCGTTTAAGTGATATGTAGTGTATTTGCGGTTTGTTTGTCAATGACCATTTAACGACGGCAAAGCTTTGATTTAAATGATTACTGAGTGTGAAGATGCGGTCTTTTAAGTGTAAGTCGAGCATGATGCTCGTTGTGCGGCAAGAAAACAAAAATTCTCAAACCGAATGACTCGTGCTTTTGTGAAATTTGTAACTTGTGAGTTTTAGCACTCCACTCCTTTCCAACAAACTCCTTTCCAAGAACTTAAATCTGGAAAGGAGTTTCGCGCTAAAACACACGAATTATTGATTTCATTTAAGTACTCTGGTCATATTAGCCGATAACAGAAACAAAGTAGTTGGTACCTTCAAGTTGTGGTCATCGTGGCTGAGTTGTGAGAGAGCTCAGCCTGGTTGCTGGAGGTTTGCGGATCTGGTCGAACCCCTGGAAAGGGGACCTTGGCAAGTCCCCACCAGGAATGCCGGCCAGGGTAGCATGAGAGGCTACCATGCTCCTTCAGCGGCTATGGGAACTATTCTGGCCAATTCCAGACAACCTTTCGGCCCCTACGATGATCGGAGGTTTCCCGGATCGAATCCCCGTGTTGGCACCTCCCTTTACCAGACATTTCTTTTTCTCTAAAAGTCTGGTAATGTTCAAAATTGAGCCGGTTCAGCCATACAAGCATTAAGTTGCTTCGGCAGACTTAAGGCTCAAAAAAATTAATTTATAAACTGAAATATTGTTCAGTTGACACTGAGGCCTTTCCATGCGCCTATATACTTCATTATCTTCTCAAGCTTCTACAGCTTTTTCCTTAATTACCGGAGGTTCAGTACTAGACTCTTTGAAAATAACTTTCTGTCGGTCAATAACAATAACAATAACAGTGCGCGCAAAAATGGTATTGAACAAACTTAATTCGATGGAAGCGTTTGTTGGCCAGTGAGTACAAACTTGGGATTGAAGAAACTTAATTCGGTGAAACACGGACGTACATATGAGCAGCCAAACCCTGCCAGTGTTGCAAACGGTGGATCCAAAACCAGTCGTGCGTAGCACGGGCTTCCTCTAGTGTTAAAAAAGATCTTTTATTCTACGTTCTTGCATAGTAGGAAGCTCCGACTGTTTAAGCCGATCTTTATAAGACAATTGCCCTGTTTGCACTGACGAGTGACCATTCTCGGAACTTTCTCGGAACTTTCTCGATTTTATGTTAGTCAGTTTCGTAGTATGGAGACCATGCCTGTATACAATATTCAAGTTGCCGACGGATAAAGGTTAATCCAGAGGAATTCTTTCAAACCGCTGATCCTATCGTGAGTCAGACTTGGTGTAGTCAGTGCCAAGTTTGTATAACTTCAAACTTGGTATACGTACTTAGTGTTTTTTAGTGCTGTTGAAATTTTTAGCCTTTTCTGAACACGGAAACGTGGAATTCATTATACGTCATTTTCTTAAATCGTGATCAGCACTATACGAGAAGCGGCTTAAAGGCGGTCCAACACGATTCTCCCTCATGTTCCGCCACTCTTAACCAGTCCCGACCCCATGCGGCCAGTTGTCGAATTAGCGACCATATTTACATATGCGGAAAACGTATATGATAAATATTAGGCTGCGTGGGTTTTTACATAATCAATATGTGTGAAACATATTACTTGTGCTGCGAATAATCCAATGGACTTGCTATCATAGCTCTTTTTTTTCCCTATTACCCTACGTACATAAGCATCCATAACAAATTCGAGGCTTTTTACACAAAAGTGAACAATTCCTTCAATTTTAGGCACTATTGTTTCCATTACGGCACATACCTTGCATGAATCATGATTCATTATTACCAATTCCAGTACTTACTTCCGGTTAAGTTTGGTATCATTAGAAAGGAAATTTCTAGACGAACAAGAAAGTTGGGGTGCATAAATTTGCTAACTTTGAAGGGGATTCAGTATTTCAATAAATAACAGTGAAAGTGTTAATCAGGGTATAGATTCTTCTACCCTGGTGTTGATACTAGGCACCATTTTGAGAAAAAATGGCGTCTTTCCACCAGCCAGATTTGGTAGACTTTTGATTTGTTATTTACGACAGTTTTCAAGGGCGAATGCCGTTGGTTTAATCCACTAGTCATTACTTCAAGGTTTGGCCAAATCGTTCGTTGTTTTCAACAACTGCCGCCATCTTGCAGGCGTGTTCGATTCACCTGCCACGTAATGACGTCACGTTGTTTTTCGTCATTAAGAGTCTGCCACAAGAACTGACAAAACTTTCAAATTTAAATTGAGGGGAAGGAAAGCGAAGAACAGAAAATAACATTTTTCTGGCTGGTTGGAAACCGCGGACGAGGAGAAAGAAAATGACATTCCTTCATCCGAAATAAGCTCCCTCGAATTTGTCGGGGATTATTTTACAATTTAAATTATGAGCGTTGTGTTGTTGTCCAACCTTATTGTATAAAAGACGAAGAAGCGGATATAATCTCCCAAATAACAACGCAAAGCGGAAATAATTCCTAGCAGTTGCCGTGGTGAGGTGTCATGAGATTTGACCCGCCGCAGGTCTAGTGGCTCGACAAACAAGATAATGCAACATTGCGTAAAATTATCATGCTGTACCTAGAAAACCATGAGGGGGGGTGGAAGGGGGGGAGGGGGGGGGGAAACGACGTCAGGGTTTAGAAAATAACGAAATTCGCTTTTTGTTTTCGCTTTTGTTTTGAAAGTTTTTTTTTTCTACTGTGACTAACAAAAAACACAACACGTCCAAGTTGCGCGTGTATGGTGCTTGTTAAATCACGTTAGTTAAATATGGACGGCTGTATACAGGGTGTAACAAAAGGTCATGTCCAAACTTAGGCGACTAATTCCTTAGGTCAAACTAAGAATATAATTCATATAAACATTTGGCCAAAAACGTCTTATTCTTTGATTATCGCATGAATTAAGAACCCAAATTCTAACTGCCCCCGTCTGTATGCAAACGCAAAATCATGATAGGGTGAAATCGTTCCTACTACTGAAAGTAGTGAACGAATGATGTCAAGAGTTTCAAAGTCGGAATAAAGAAAAACATCTTTATTGATCAAACATTTATTTATCGTGGTTGGTGGGCAGTAAGTTTCGGTGTTAGCGTAGGCAAATACCAACAGAGATTTTAATTCCAAGAATGATGAAAGGTCAAAACTAAAAAGAAAAACATCTTTGTTGACAGTGCTGTATTTAGAAGGGGGGGGGGGTGAGTTTAGGGGACTACAGGGCACCAGGACACTAATATCGGTAAAATACGAATAAAATTGCGAAGTTAAAAGAAAAATCATCAATTTTTTTTCGGAAAAAAAAGAAAATATGAGGCAGGTGTGGCAGGTAGTTCACGTTATTAAAACCTCTATGGTATTATCAGTCCTACATTAACACCGACTAACGAAGTTTTCGAACAATTGTTGCTTCCCCTCCAGGACAAATTGTTTGGCAATAGAGATATTTTTCCTTTAGTGATTTTGACCCTTAACAGTTTGTTATCTTCCTGCAGTTCATTGTTTTCATTTACTGCCTTTTACTGCCTATTCTGATTTGTTTTTTCAATAGCTGGGGCGTGGGCAGAGGTGGGGAGGCGGACTTGGAATTTGGGTTCTTAATTCATGCGATAACCAAAGAATAAAACGTTTTTGGCCAGATGTTTTTATGAATTATATTCTTAGTTTGACCTAAGGAATTAGTCACCTAAGTTTGGACATGACCTTTTGTTACACTCTGTATATTAAAAAATATAAAAACAAATTAATACAAACCATTCATACATAGTTTAACAAAGTTAAGTTTTTTATTTGTTCTTTAAACTGATTTTCGAACTGGAATCATTGATTTTTTTTCAGTTGCCGCGAAATGTATTTCTTCATTTTCTCCAATTTTATTTAAATTACAGTTTCATCTGGTAGGCTTTTAAACTATGAGGTAGATGATGATCTTTCAATTTTCCCCCCATATTTATTTTTAAGTATTATTTTGACAATTCTTAGTTTTTTTTTGTTGGTAACTCTTTTTTTGGCTTCACAGTGTAAAGTTTTTTTTTCTCACTATGACGTTTTCTGTTGGTTGAGTGCTTTTTAATATTTTTTTGTAACAGTGTACCAGTTTGGCAGAGAGTTGTGCTAGACACCCCCCCCCCCCAAAAAAAAATTGATTATTTTATTTTGAATTGTTTGAGTCCCGGTTAGGGTAAATACCGTTTTTATTATCCTGAGATTTATTTTATTGCTCTCACATTCTTAATGTGTTTTCACAAGGGGCCATTTTGTAAATGCAAACTACACACTACATCCCTTAACATATGATTTTATTATGTTATAATATGGAATAAGAATGAAAACGGACCAGTCAAAGTTAAAATAAAACTGCAGGGTCTTTGAAGCAGCGCTTTGACAAATACGAAGAGGTGGTACCGTGAAAGCGAACTGTTAATTTATGGTTATAACCGAAGATGAAGAGTGATGGAAACCGCGTTTTATAAACAAATGATAATATACATATTCGAGGAAACCAAAACCAAATAATTAAGGAACAGATTTTGGCAGAGTTGTAGGAGAATCATGTCAAAATAATGCAGTCTAGTTGAGACCAAATTGCGAAAATGCTGAATAAAATTGTGAACTTCTGCTTATTAAGTATTTCAAACGACAGATGAATAATGGAAGAACAGACGAATTATGGCAGAATTTGGAAGCAGATTAGGAAGGCCGTATTATTCAGTCAAGACCAAAATGGTTATTAAGGGCCTCACAAGATGAGTGGAAAAACAGAAAAGTGATGGCAAAATCTGGTAACATATAGAAAATTTGGAGAGTAATGTTGTCCTTCGTGACCAAATTGCGGAATTGCTTAAAAATGCAATTACATCCATTTTGAAGTGCATGTTTGACTTTTGGATCACTTACACAATAACTAAACACAAGAATTGCGGTAAGGATACGTTACTTACGTCCGATATAACAATTTAATTACTGCATCACCAAAACACGACACGGAGGTCGCCATTGTTTTGCTGGAACCTGCAGAATTTAATGCCGACAGACGGACCTCTTCGATTTCGACTCGCAGCCGATTGAGATAGCTGTATTGACTGTGAGGAGCTCAAGCGTCTGACGGCCTT
>JAHWFP010205725.1:16127-27833 GCA_023313725.1 Lithobius niger | reverse complement strand
CCCGTTTTTCGGATGTCCTTTTGGTAGATAAGATTACTACAAAATTAAAATAAAGTCAAAAGTCGTTAAACCAAATTCGAGGCTATTCGAGGAAGGATTACAATAGTAATGCAAAGGTCCCAAGCTCAATAAGAAGAGTAATTACTAGATTTCTGTTGACAGCTATTTTCTTCATTCGCAAAAATAGTGTCGCCTTTATTTACATTTTCCATTGAAAATATTGCTCTTTGCCCTTTTTCTTTTGTGCTGGTTGGCCCTTCTGATTTGTGCTTTTTCCCTGATCTTTTTTTTTTCTAGTGGTGCTCCCTGGCCCCCCCCCCCCCTTCTTCAAAGTCTGCGGCATCAGTGAATGAAATTACGAAATGCAAGAAAAGGGCAATTTTAGGGTTACCGTCCTTTAAACTGCTAAGATCACCTCAAAACCGTGCTAAGCTTTCGTCCTCCACCTCCCCTCCCCCCGGCCGTAAATTTTTTCTTTAATTTAAGTAATTTTTGCGAGTCTTAAAGGTACGTTAGCCCGTCATTCTGGCACTTCGCTCAATCTAGTGGCGGCGATCCACCGTTCATATAGTTTACATGATTTTATTTTGCTGCTTTTCTTTCCCACGTACGAAACGGTTTGGCTAGATTTACTCTAACATTATGTAAATCTTGAAAATCTTAGCACTTTAAAGGACGGTATCCCTAAAATTGCCCCTTTCTTGCGTTCTTAGTTTCAGTCACTGGCGCCCGCAGAAGAGGGGGGGGGGACACCATTGGAAAAATAAGGGCCAAAGCACAAATCAGAAGGGCAATCTGCACAAATCAGAAGGGCAAATAGCAACATTTTCAATGGAAGATGTTTAAATAAAGGCCAGCGCTATTTTTGCTCGACACCCCTAACCAGTAAGATCTAGTTGGAAAAGTCGCAACGCGTCACATTGGCAAAACCTTCAAACTTAATTGCGAAACTAGTTATAACAAGGAAATCACAGGAAAATAGTAAAAAATATTACTACAAGGAAATTCTAGCAGTAACTTATATTTAGCCAGAAATTGCACCAACACTCAAAGGGTCAAAGGGTTTTAGCGAGCGTTAACCGCGCCCGGTCATCTGCCCGACGAAGCCCTAAGGCCCTATGTCTGCAACACCCGGAAAGTATTCTCAGGAGGTCACCCACCCAAGTACCAATCGGGGCCAACACTACTATCACAAGTGAAACAAAAGTTTTGAACAAGGTTGTTTAAATCCATTTCCTAGCGGAATGACTATTATTGTTTGCCAAACAATAAAAATTCATTCTTACCTCAAACTTGGATCTAGAAGTTCGAAGCTTTGAGGGGGACCTTTAAACATAACTAAGAAAATAAAGAAATAGGCCCATGCCTTTACCCTCGTCGCCAATTGATATGTATTTAAAGGGCAATTACATCCATTTTGACATGCATGCTTTACTTTTGGATCACTTACACCATAACTAAACACAAGAATTGCGGTAAGAATACGTTACGTACGTCCGATACAACAATTTACTTATTGCATCACCAAAACACGACATGGAGACCGCCATTGTTTTGCTGGAACGCGCAGAAATTAATGCCGACTGATGACTGATGTCACTCTTCGATTTCGACTCGCAGCCGATTGAGACATCTCTCTTGGCTGTGAGCTCGAGCGTCTGACGGCCTTAGCTGGCCACTACAACTGTCGGCCAGCTAAGGCCGTCGGACGCTTGAGCTCTCACAGCCAATACAGCTATCTCAATCGGCTGCGAGTCGAAATCGAAAAGTAACATCTGTTGGCATTAATTTCTGCGCGTTCCAGCAAAACAATGGCGGTCTCCGTATCGTGTTTTGGTGATGCAATAATTAAATTGTTGTATCGGACGTACGTAACGTATTCTTACCGCAGTTCTTGTGTTTAGTTATTGCGTAAGTAATCCAAAAGTAAAGCATGCATGTCAAAATGGATGTAATTGCCCTTTAACTTATACATACTTTTGTTTCCCTTAAGTGGCAAATCACCCTAACCTTAAGGAAGGGACAGATCAAGGTGTTGACTGCGATAACAAGTGTTTAATTAGTACTAGCCACATTGCTCGATTCGTTCGCTCCGTTGGCGTCATCCCGCTTCGCTCGACAAAGTTACGTATTCACATACTATAAATGACTGATATTTCATGCCACCAACACATCACGCAATTTGTGTTAGTACTCCATTTTACATGGGCTTTCTTATTTC
This sequence comes from Lithobius niger, assembly GCA_023313725.1. NCBI lineage: Eukaryota > Metazoa > Arthropoda > Chilopoda > Lithobiomorpha > Lithobiidae > Lithobius > Lithobius niger. Next base: position 25,612 of record JAHWFP010205725.1, on the reverse strand, counting down.
ACTTATTTTATGGAATTTGTTCTTCACGTCTTGCTTTGTACCGATTCATCCATTTGCTTCTTTCTTCACTTTCTAAATATCTCTCACTTGGTGAATTAGCTGCAGAGCGTCAAGTGAAAACCCGACGGTTTGAACGTGAGTTAGGCGTACGCAAGGCACTAACTCGTATCCAAAGCTGCTTGTGATTGCACAGCCACCTTGCCTGGGTTTGTTAACATAGCAAACCAATAGTGTAGTTTGAATGCAAGTTAGGCCTATGGAAAGCCTAACTCATACCCAAAGCTGCTCGTGTTTTACTACAAATAAGGAGAGATCCAGCTAATGGATTTTTTTTAATTCAAATAAATTGTGCTGCATAAGCGGCAAAGTATAATCAACGCCAGAGCCGACCGCCATGTTACACACATCACTTGTAATTTGTGTATACACTTTACATGGGTTTTCTTACTTCACTTATTTTAAGGATTTTTTTTCTTTACGTCCTGCTTTATACCGATTCTTCCATTGCCTTCTTATCAGTTCACTTTCTAAATACCCTTCACTGGGCGAAATAGCTGTAGAACGTCAAGTGAAAACGCCACGGTGTGAACGTAAGTTAGGCCTACGCAAGGCACTAACTCATGCCGAAAGCTGCTCGTATTTTGCCACTACAGCAGACATAGTAAACCCATAAAATGCAGTTGGAATGTACGTTACGCCTACACAAGGAACTAACTCACAACCAAAGCTGCGCGTGTTTTTCTGCAAATAAGGAGAGAACCATCTAATGGCATACCGTACACACACTGGTCGACTCATGCTGTTTGAAATGTTACAATGCAAATGTAAAAATTTCTTTAAACCTTTTTCTGTTGTCAGGGTATATGCTTTACATAATTTAGTATTAGATCTTTTTCGTACCTTTGCGTAATGTAATTCAATTTAACTGCTAAACGGGTATGCTGTGGTATTGGATTTTAAACATCCATAAAGCAACGCCACGCCAACAGCCTCCCCACCCGTGAACAGCGCATGCCTCATTCTTGGATGAGAGATATTCAGATGCTCCCACTGACAACAATTTTGGACATCCACCCAGCAGAAAAATTAGACTTTGACTCTGACTTTATTGAGCTTAAAGACCCCGGAGATCATGCGCTCAGAACTAACCTACTTAACTAGCTTAACCTAACATAAAACTAAAATATTAACAATCAAGTGCAGAAAATTGGTTTCAGAATGGTCTAAATGGGGTTTTTCGTTTTTTTTCGAGGGCAAAACTTTTATCTAAAACCACAAAAAATACGCCTGCTCGAAATCTGGATTAATTTCCTGTTTTTCGATACCTTTCTCACATTTTTTGCCTTCCTACTTCCAGACGAGAAGAGGTACATATACTACTTCGCTCGCTCATTCTGCATCGTCTCGCTACGCCTAAGGAGCTTTCTTGCTGCAACTCTTATGCTGTTGACAGACACTCCACGTCTAAAACGATCAACAATAAAAAAAAAAAAAAAAACCATCTGAGTTGGAGTACGCGTTTTTCGTAAGGCTTTAGTTCATAACCAAACGATAACCATAAATCGCTCACACAGTCTGCCCATCCGAGAGCTCAAAGCTGATCGTGTTTAACCATACATAAGTCGAGAACTGGCTAATGGCTGTAAACACTACTGGCCGATTCTTGCTGTTTTAAATGTTACAAATTCAGACGTAGAAATATTGTGTAGCCTAAACTTTTTTTCTGTAGTCAATATCATATCAAAAATCAAAACTGGTAAAAGGGGCCCCCAAGTTCCGAATGGTTCGACCCTTCAAAGAAGTGATATCAACACACCAAAACATTCGCCAAGTTAATGCACCGCTTAATAGTTCGAAGGTTAAATGAAATATTGAAAACTAGAACATTGCTACTTTCGGTAGCAATGTTCAAGTTTTCATTTAACGTCCAAAGTGTTATTCGGTGCGATTAAGTTGGCGAATGTTTTGGTGTGTTTTATGACTCCATTGAAGGGCCGAACCATTCGGAATGTGGCGGCCCCTTTTACCAGTTTTGGTTTTTGATATGATATCATTCCTTTTTTTTTTTAAATTGTGTATTAGACTCAACTCCACTACCGTGCAGATGTGTAATAAAGTGCCAGGTCAACAAGAAATTGAGATTCAACACTTTGCTACTATCTTTTGCCTATAGGTTGAACCATCTCAAATTAGTCACCTCTTTCCAGGTTGTTAGTTTGGTTTTAATTTTGTTGTAATTTGCTTTATTAAGTTAGTTTTGGTGTGTTGATATCACTCCTTTGAAGGGCCGAACAATTCTCAACTTGGTGGCCTCTTTACCAGTTTTTGGCTTTGTTTTTACAGTTTGTTTATTTTTTCGTCACTTGGACGTCAATACAAATTCTTTGGTAACGTTGTTTAGATTTATCGTGATGCAGTAGTGTGTGTCAAGGCAGCACGTCAGTTTACACGTTCTCGTTGTCCGAACTTTGGCCGTCCAATGAGAGACGATGTCGACAATACTAACAATGGTTATAACAATATTTTCGTATCCACCTCACACGCCATCCCAGTTACACCCTCAGGCTCCAAACCATAAAAGGTAGGCAGTTCGTATTGTACTGTAGCCATTCGTCCAATTTCATAGCTGGAAGCCTTCCCGTTATCTCGGTATCGATGAATAATCACCCTATGGAATAACAAGGGGATACGCGGACTGGAATTAACTAGCTAGTTACACATTTGCAACGTTATTGAGGGTCAGATTTTGCATTGAAAGCTCCTTAGCTGGCATTCCTACACGAGTTAATTTTTGTCAGGTGCGTCATTGCTCTCGATTTCAACATAATTTAAGGTTTTGTATCGCATTATTATTTTTATCCAAGTACCTTAAATGTGCTCAACTCTGCTTCAAGATATAAGACACTGACGCTATGGCGTCGCGCTGCAATGGCTTACAACCTCGACAATTGAATCGATGTGATGTTTGTTGCCTAACTTGGCGCGACACACTAGCGTGTGTCTAGATATTTTCTTTACATAATTTAGTATTTAGCAGTTAAATTTTTTTTGTACCTTTCCGTAATGTAATTTAATTTAACTGCTAAACTGATATGCTGGGATAAAAGGTATTTTCTTTTTGGCACGCATCTGAACTGGCGATATTGTTCATGGTCAGGAGGCGATATTGGTCTTGGCATGAAGCCATTTCCTTTCCGGCACGCGCGTGAACTCTTATTGAGCCAGGAGGCGAGACATGCGATTTGTACCCAGTCGGCCTTGGCTTGAAGAAACCTTAGTCATCCCCACTGCAAGGGCGTGTCAAATGCATTTGCTTTACGTACGTTAGTATTTAATCTTCTTCGTAGCTTTGCGTAGTGTAATTTAACTGCTAAACGGTTATTCTGTGATTGTTGGACTTTTAAATATCCATAAAGCAACGCCAACAGCCTCCTTACCCGGGAACTGCACGTGCCGCATTCTTGAATGAGGACTATTCAGATACTGCCATCACAACAACCGTTGTCCCCAATACACTGCTGCCGCAAGTTCCTGAAATGTTTGAAGCTTTCACGAAAAATTCTGTCAACAATTGATGACGACACGTATTGTTGGGGTATCGTTGCTGGGGCTAGATTTTTGTTAATTTGGGACATTTCGAACCCTTTTCATTTCTTAAAATACGCCTAAACTACGAACGGATTAATTTGCTTTCTTCCGACGCCTTATTTACATTTTTAGCATTCTTACTTCCAGAGGAGAAGATTACATTGCTTTATGGATATTTAAAAGTCCAACATCACAGAATATCCGTTTAGCAGTTAAATTACATTACGCACAGCTACGAAAAGACTTGCGGTCCCGGGGGGGGGGGGGGGAAGGATTGGTACTTGCGGTCGGCTTATATGTGAAACAACAAGCCGACCGCAAGTTTTTAATGGTTAAGATATACACGTATATATACCGACCGTAAATTTTTAATGTTTAAGACTAGCCACATCGCTCGCTTCGCTCGAGGAGTTTCCTTATTGGTACACCTCTGTGAAATGAGATTGGAATCTTCGTATTTTGTCAACATTCGTCTGTAGGGATCATCCCATACTTGTAACGCCTGTATTCTGCACTGCTTCGCTTCTTCTTTGCCACTCCCGCTATTAATTTCGCAACCGGATGTAAAAAGGAAATTAACGTCATTTTGAACTGCTCAGCTTATTTTGGGGGGAAGAGAGACAATATTATTTGTTTAAATTTCAATATATTGTGCTGCATAAGCTGCAAAGTATAAGCGACGTCAGAGCCAACCTCATGAACCACACACCACTTGCAATTTGTGTCAGTGCAACATTTCACATGGGTTTTATTGTTTCACCAATTTTAAGAAACTGTTGAGATGCAGTACGTCAGCAAAAACGCCACAATTTGAATGTAAGTTTCGCCTACGCAAGGTACTAACTCGCACCTAAAGCTGTTCGTTATTTTGCCACTACAGCACAGACCTTGGCAGGATTTGTTAACATTGTAAACCAACCATATAGTGCAGGTTGAATGTTAAGTTAGGCGTACGCAAAGCCTAACTCATACCCAAAGCTGCTTGTAAGATAATACAAATAAGGAGAGAATCAGATAATGGCTTTACACGGTATACACTGCTGGTTAATCTTTTTCATATCGATGCTAGTGTGTCGTCGCCAAGTAGATGATTTATTGTTGTAGGAGCTTAATTGTTAGAGCGTAATTGTTAGAGTGTAGTTGTTAGAGTGTAATTGTTGTCAGATGGTGGCTCACTAGCAGACTGTGTCTTTTATCAGTAACGAGCTTATACAGGGTGGGGCAGAAAGGACGGAACACCCTTGGCAATCAAAGATGGTTAATGTTACGATAATGAAACTTTACATGGTATGTAGGCGAACGGGGAGCAAACTGACCATGAATCGATCACTGACCTTGACGCATATTTTCAAGGTCATCGTGATGCTAACTTTTTAACTATGCTTCCTAGAACCCCAGTGTAAATTAGAAACTTGCAGACAGTGTCAAGGCATGGCCAATGCAAAAAACAGAACGAAATTCGGTACGTTAGTTTAGGAGTTACGGGCATTACAAGAATCATTCTGTTGTGCTGGCCGAGTGGCTTTCCTGCCAAACAGTTCTGTCAGGCTCTTTCGTACACCAGTATTGGTAGGTAATGGTGTTGGCAGCATACGCAAATTGGCATAATTCATTAACCGTGATCAGCTCTGAAACAAAATCAGAAATGTTAAGCTGAGGGAGGAACAACATTAGTTTCATTTCTAGACGACCACGGTGACTAAACTATGCCAACTTGCATAAGATGCTGTAGTTTGCTGCACCATTCTGTTTATACGTGTAATGTAGCAGGTTGTGTCGAGTCATCAGTGTGTCAGTTGCTGTTTGTTTCCAAGTATGCTTCATGTACTTTGACAACCACTGGACTTAACTTTTTACTCACTGTTTGGCAGGAAAGCCACTCGGTCAGCACAACAAAATGATGCTTGCAATTTTCGTAACTCCTAAACTAGCGTAACGAATTTCGTTCTGTTTTTTGCAATGGCCATGCTTTGCCAATGTCTACAAGTTTCTAATTTAAACTGGAGTTCTACGAAGCATAGTTAAAAAGTTAGCATCACGATGACCTTGAAAATATGCGTCAAGGTCAGTGATCGATTCATGGTTAGTTGGCCCCCCCGTTCACCTACATACCATGCAAAGTTTCATTATCCTAACATTAACCATCTTTAATTGCCAAGGGTGTTCCGTCCTTTTTGCCCCGCCCTGTTTATGATTAACTGAGCAAAAAACGGCTTCGCCGTTTAGAAAAAAAATATTAGAGCTCGTCTCCCCATACTCACAGCCCTGAAGGTACACGAATAAAAACGGATTAGAGTTCACTCGAACGCAACGAACTATAATTTGAACTCCAGTACCAGGGAACAAAGACTGTTTTTGATCAATGGTTATGTCAGAAAGAAAGCCCAGTTTATGTTTGAAAAGTTTAATGTTTCGGTGTTTAGGCGTGCACGCGTAATTTGTGTATTATATAGACTTTTTTATATTTGTCTGTGTTTGTTGTTACATATATTAAGTCTGTTTCGTGTGAGTGGGAATATGTGTATTTTGAGAGCATTTATAATTTGTGAAAGAAGCAGACTCCTAGTTAAGGCAGTTTTTTTTGCCTGTTTTTCTGTTTGAAGGTCGTTTGAAATGGTTATTTCTAGTTCATTTGAGTAATTACTTGTTCATTTTATGTATGCATTTTTATCTTTCAATTTTTCAGCGTTTTGCTGTTTATGGCGTCTATTTTGTTGGCTTCCATTTTGTTGTGTGTGTTTGTGGGTTTACGTTTTGCGAATTCGAGTTCAAATTATAGTTCGTTGCGTTTGAGTGAACTCTAATCCATTTTTATTCGTGTACCTTCAGGGTTGTGAGTATGGGGATGCGAGCTCTAATGTTTTTTTTCTAAACGGCAAAGCCGTTTTTGCTCAGTTAATTTGTTGGCTTTTTTTGCTTCCATTTTATATGTGTTCACTGTCCACCGATTTTTGTTTTCGAAAAAACGGAATATTAGAAATGGATACTTATGTTTGGGTTTCGCCGAAGGTTTGTCCCATGATTATTATTTGATGGCAACACATTAGCGTATTTCTGGATTTTAGCATGCATCATCTCGATGAGTAGTTGGTTCTGGATTGTTTCAGTTTCGTGGCAACAATCGCGGATACAATTCAACTGGCTTCCCGAAGCTCGCATTGAAGAAGTAAATAAGTCACTCAGTCATGTCGGCAGCCAAATTTTGAGTAGGCCTCAAAATTAAAGACTTCATATCCTACGGTTTAAAACTTGAAGATTTAAGGAAAAATCAAGACCATTTAATTTTGGTTCTCCACAACGAGCTAGCTAACTCACACAACGACAATGTTAGTTTCCCGGCACCCAACCATCGTTGCATCTTATTAGAGTGAGCTATAATCCGATTTTGTGCGCCTCGCCTATTGTTACCCTATTGTTACATGTTGCAGCATTGTAGCATTTTGACATTGTTAGCCCCTCCGCCTCCTCCTCCTGTTCAATTTTCTGAAATTCTCGTGCGCAAACGAACTCTAATAAGCACTGCCTGCCGGCTGTGCTAATTTCGGCATACTTGTGTAAATTTCCCATGCGGTAGAAATCTTTGGAAATCGTTGGAATCAGGTCCAGTAAGAAAGAATACTACAACGTTAAAGTTTACGAAGGTGTCCTTTGTGGAGAAAACGTGCTCTCAATAACGCTGATTTGTGTTACTGGCTAGCTGGCTAACTAGCTATAGCTACTACTACTAGCTAAAGTTAGGACTCCCATGTTAATTCTCATGTAATATAAAACACGTCTACAAATCGTTAGGAAAAGTTTGCATATCTAAATTTTTGCACACAGGTAAAGAGTAAGGGGCAGTGCCTTTATGTAAAATGGGTGTTGCAGCTAGATGCACGTGACGCTGAAGTGGCGCGTAAATGCAAAATTATTGTTGTAACCAAAGTTTGTATTGTTATCCATGCAAGGATACGTTCGGGCAGAAATGTGAATGAGTTGGTTTGGTTATTGCGTGGTGGAACAGTGACGCTATGAGACAGCAATTAGACAGAAATTTGCCAGTGATGTTTTAATAGTTTAGGATAAATTAGATGTCATACGTTCGCCTGCCTTAATGTAACCCTGCTTAATTACAGTATGTGATGGGGTAAATTATAGTGAGAATTTTTGTTTTCTTTTCCGCAATACGAGGACCATGGTCGACTTACACTGAGAATTTCCGTTTTCTTTTCACTAAATGAGGACCATGGTCGGATTACACTGGGAAGACCCCGGCTCATCTAGGACGATATATGGTAAACTGCGTTTACCGGACTAGCAGATTCACGTCTTAAGGCGCAGCCAGCATCGATACCTCCGCTTTGAGATCATGGGATGGCAGTCGCCATAGTGATTAGCATGGGGTACACAATGTTCGAGAAGCACAAGTCCGACGAGTAGGGAAAAACACGCATGGCTACAGTTAGACTGTGATACTCTTGCAAATGTATCCTAACACAGGAAAAAAGTTTGCACTAATTTTCCAATAACTGTTCGATTTTAGAAATTAATTTTTGCGTCATTTTTAAGATATACAGTGTTTTGACATTTTTGGTAACCTGCTCAATACATATTTACCTGAATCGCACAATTACGACAGAAATGATGAATTATGGGATGTGTATTCTAGAACGATATATGTAAACCGCAATGTGGTAATCCTACAATACATTTATTTATTTTAATTACAAAATTATTGTAACCCCTACAAAGAGCATGACAGCAATTTCAAATTAAAACAACAATTTCACGAATCTCATTCAGGTGAGAGCAGAGACGAGACAGGCGTGAAAGGGGTACATTAAGAGGCGGCGCCGTATTCTTCTTGTCTGAATGAGATTCGCAAAATTGTTGTTTTAATCTGAAATTGCTGTTATGTTTTTTATAGGGGATTACAATAATTTTGTAAATAAAATAAATAAATAAATATATTGTATGATTGGCCTTTGGCCAATCTCATCAGATCTCATTCAGACGAGAACCGGAAGTTGGCTGGCGCCGTGTTGCGTTGTAGACGTCGGCCAAGCGTTGGATGGAAGGCAGATTGAGAAGGTTTGTAATGCATTGTTTCTAGTACAGTTGCCACCCCCTGGGCTCATCGAAACCGACAGCGGACCTCCTCCTTCAGTAATTATACAGATAGAAGCTTTTCTCAATGCGCGCTGATAAACCAACCACAGATCTATACAGTATATCTCACTTAGACGACGATGCTTTGTTTTATGCCCTTATTAGGGAAATGATGTCAGCTTCGTTAATCGTCGGGTTTTTACGGAAACACCACAAAGCTACTTCTCGGTTAAGATACACTTAATTTGGCGGATAAACAACATAATTACGTTAGGACTAATATGAAATGCCAATGCCAAAGCGAACGAAAATACAGGTTGGTTAATGAAATGCGATGGTGGAATGACGTTAGCTTCGTTAATCGTCGAGTTTTTCCGGAAGCACGAAGCTGCTTGTACTTTTCATTTGGCGTATAAACAACAAATATGAGGTGAGGCCTAATACGAAATGCCAATGCCGTAGCCGGCCGTAGCGAACGAAATTGCAGGTTGATTGATGAAATGCGATGGTGGATGGTCACGCTACGCCAGAAAAGAGTTAAACATCGTCAACAAAACATAAAAGGTAAACATTATAAACAAAGCTAAACACCGTAAATCAAAATTACTTCGTATGTCGAAATCGAGATTGCAAATCGAAACCGAATCCCAACACGAAATTCCTTCAGAAAATCGTTTAGGGAAAAGAAAACAAAAATTCTCAACCGAATTCCACTCTTGCTTGTATTAAATGTATAATTTGGGTGTTTTAGCACTCAACTCCTTTCCAACAAATTTCCCTCTCTCGACCTTCGGTGTCGGAAAATTAAA
>JAHWFP010205725.1:0-15412 GCA_023313725.1 Lithobius niger | reverse complement strand
GTAAACCACGTGGCTTTTGCATTGAAGGGAAAGGCCTTATCTCCAATGAATTGGTACAAGAGTGTCTACCCATAGAATCTCAATCAGCGGCTACCGCACTTGCCGTTGAAATCCTCAACAATGTAAATACATTTAAATAGTGTGCGTTAAAATGTCGAGTGCTTCAGTGGGACAATTCAGTGCAGTGATGGCCTACGTAATAATTTTCTACTTTCCGTCTCAGTTACAAATCTCGGATGAAGTTTAGTCTAGCGGCCGTTGCAGATCACCAAAAAAACTTGGTGAAAATCTAGACACACGCTAGTGTGTCGCGCCAAGTTGGGCAACAAACATCACATCAATTCAATTATCGAGGTTGTAAACCATTGTAGCGCGACGCCATAGCGTCAGTGTCTTATATCTTGAAGCATAGTTGGGCACATTTCAGGTACTTGGGGAAAAATAATAATGCGGCAGGGGTGCATGAAATTCTTACTGGACAAAATTTCCCACGAAATTTTCCTACAGAATTTTCAAATTTCCGCAGCCTTTCACCATGTAGGAAAGCCATTTTTGTGTGAATTTCCACAGTTCTCTGAAATTTCCCGCAAACCTCGTTCTAGCGTTCTGGCATATTCTGCACACCTGTAATGCAGTACAAAAGTTTAAATTGTGTTGAAATCGAGAGCAATGACCCACCTGACAAAAATTAACCTGCTAAGCTGCTTTCAATGCAAAATCTGACCCTCAATAACTTTGCAAATGTGTTACTACTAGTTACTACCTAGCTAGCTAGCTAGCTACCTATAATCCGCTCATCCCCATGTTAAATCCCATAGGGTATTTATTCATCGATTCCGAGATAACGGGAAGGCTTCCAGCTATGAAACTGGATGAGTGGGTGCAGCACAATACGAACTGCGTAACCTTTTATGGTTTGGAGCCTGAGGGCGTAACGGGGATGGCGTGAGAGGACGTGTAAGTACGAAAATATTGTTATAACCACTGTTAGTATTGTCGGCATCGTCTCTCATTGGACCGCCAAAGTTCGTACAATGACAACGTGTATACTGGCGTACGTGCCTAGACACACACTAGTGTATCTTGATAAATCTAAACATCGTTGCCAAGAAATTGTATTCACTTCCAATTCACGAAAAGTAAACCAAGTGTAAAAACAAAGCAAAATAAACAAAGCCAAAAACTGGTATGGAGGCCACCAAGTTAAGAGTGGGTCGGCCCTCAGAGAACTGTGGTGTGGAGTAATATCAACACACCAAAACTAACTAAATAAAACAAATTACAACAAAATTAAAACCAAACCAAAATTCTATAAAGAGGTGACTAAGTTGAGAATGGTTCGGCATGGGCAAAAGGTAGTAGCAAATTGTTGAAAACCAATTTCTAGTTGACATGGCACTTTATTACACATCTGCACGGCAGTGAAGTTGGGTCAATACACATTTTTTTAAAAAAAGGAGTGATATATCAAAAACCAAAACTGGTAGAAGGGGCCGCCAATCAACACACCAAAACATTCGCCAACTCAATCGCACCGAATAATACTTTGGACGTTAAATGAAAACTTGAATATTGCTACCGAAAGTAGCAATGTTATAGTTTTCATTTAACCTTCGAACTATTAAGCGGTGCCATTAACTTGGCGAATGTTTTGGTATGTTGATATCACTCCTTTCCTTTGAAGGGCCGAACCATTCGGAACTTGGCGGTCCATTTTACCAGTTTTGGTTTTTGATACTATATTTCACACGATGAGTCAAACAGCTGCGTTTATTAAAAGCGAAAGTGGAGTAGGGGGTAATTTGTTGGGTCGAACACTATCAATTCACCAAATCTGGTACGGCACAATAACACAAATTTTATATGAAGTGGTACTGCATTTGTCGAAAATACATTAAGGTGTAATTTTTTATAAGTACGTGGTGGGGGGGGGGGGGGTGGCTATAAGCCACGTGGTTTTGTTGGGGGATCCAAGATTTGGCCACAGATAACCACACAGGGGGGAGGGGGGGGGTTAAAAATGGCTTAAAAAACGGCCACGTGGTTTTTGAATGGCCCCTTAAACAGCATGGTCACATTGTTGGCATGGCAACCCTCGAGCTGACAATGTTCATGAATCGATTTACAATACTTTTACATTGTTGTCCAAGATTGTTAAATATAGTTTTCGTCAGATCACCGAAGTTAGCAGCATTGGCCCCGATTGGTACTTGGGTGGGTGATATCCTGAGAATCCATTCCGGGTGTTGCAGACATAGGGCCTTAGGGCTTCGTCGGGCAGATGACCGGGTGTGGTTAACGCTCGCTAAAACCCTGTAAATATAGTACATTGATTCAAAGCAACAACGAGTTGCTTGGAAAGAAAGGCAAACTGTGAGAAAGGTCAAACGACTCTAACACCCTCTTGGGGCACGTGTTATGTATTTCAAACTTTCGTCGTCTAAAACAGTTCATAGTGGGTGGATAAAATGAAAGATCCCGTGTTTCAGATAAACCCGTATTGTTTTAAACGAACTAAGGCTCGAAATTGGCAGCTATTAACGACAAAATAGCTTATTTGTTTCGTAGATGCAGGCTTTCAGAGCTGAGCTGAATTGTTTCAAAGTAAGCAGCAACAATCAGTGCGTGCGCGACCGTTGATACTCAAAGGGTTTAACGAGCGTTAACCACTCGGCAAATGAACCACAATTGTAATTCCAACAATTATAACTGCAATCTGCTCCCTTTTGTTGTGGAATGTGACATTGTCAGAGTTTTGACTTTCGTTGGTGAGCGGACTTTGCTTACTGAATCTAGACATACGCTAGTGTGTCGCGCCAAGTTAGGTAACAATCATCACAACAAACATCACTTCAATTCAATTGTCGAGGTTATAAACCATTGTAGCGGGACGCCATAGCGTCAGTGTCTTATATCTTGAAGCATAGGCACATTTCACGCCCATATCCTGAAGCAAAGATGGGCACATTTCATGTACTTGGATAAAAATAATAATGCCAAAGCCAAAAACTGGTAAAGAGGCCACCAAGTTAAGAGTGGTTCGGCCCTTCAAAGGAGTGATATCAACACACCAAAACTAACTAAATAAAACAAATTACAATAAAATTACAACCAAACACCTATAAAGACGTGACTAAGTTGAGAATGGTTCGCCTCTAGGCAGACTGTAGTAGCAGTGTTGAAAACCAATTTCTTGTTGACGTGGCTCTTGTATTATACATCTGCACGGTAGTGAAGTGGAGTCTAGTACACAATACAAAAAAAAGGAGTGATATCATACCAAAAAACAAAATAGGTAAAAGGGGCCGTCAAGTTCCGAATGTTCGGCCCTTCAAAGGAGTGATATCAACACAACAAAACATTCGCCACCTTCATCATACCGAATAATACTTTGGACGTTAAATGAAAACTTGAACATTGCTACCCAAAGTAGCAATGTTCTAGTTTTCATTTAACCTTCGAACTACTAAGTGGAGCGATTAACTCAGCGAATGTTTTGGTGTGTTGATATCACTCCTTTGAATGGCCGAACTATTCGGAACTTGGTGGCCCCTTTTACCAATTTTGGTTTTTGATATACTGGCTTTCTCAGTGACTGTTTTTTTTTTTTGTAAACTTCAATCAAATTTCATTGTGATTTTTTTGGGGCTACATCAAAATATCCGTGAGAATGTCTCGACTTTTCCGGCCAGGAAGGGATGAGAAGGGGAGGAAAAGATGGAAAAGGAGAAAGAAGAGAGTAGAAGGGAGAGAAATCACCTAATCGGGGGAAATTCTCTGGGGGGGGGGGGGAGGCGTATATGGGGTGTGGGTGGTGTTCGGGAGCACGGAAGGGGGCAAAGGTGTACCGGTGGGGGGAAGGGGGAAGAAATTGACAGCGTCAGTTACTTTCCTTAGACGACAAAACACTGAGAGAAGTTAAGTCGGGAAATTTAATCAACGTGCAGCACGCACGGGTCCAGCTAGTTATCCTTATTAACTGAACAAACAAAGGTTTAGTCGTTAGGAAAAGCAGATGATACCGTAGCAATTAGAATTAAAAGGAAGCAATAACAAGCTACCAAATTAACTGAACAAAAAAAGGCTTAGTCGTTAGGAAAAAGCAGATGATACCGTAAGCAATTAGAATTAAAAGGAAGCAAAAAAAAAGCCACCAAATTAACTGAACAAAAAAAGGCTTAGTTGTTAGGAAAAAGCAGATCATACCGTAGCAATTGGACTTAAGAAAGCAAAAAAAGCCACCAAATTAACTGAACAAAAAAAGGCTGAGTCGTTAGGAAAAAGCCGATCATACCGTAGCAATTAGACTTAAAAGGAAGCAAAAAAAGCCATCAAATTAACTGAACAAAAAACTTCTTCGCCGATTAGAAAAAAATGCATTATAGCTCGTATCCCCATACTCACAGCTGTGAAGATACACAAATAAAAACGGATTATAGTTTACTCGCACGCAAAAACTAGAATTTGAACTCCAATTCCAGGGAACAGGACTGTTTTTACTCAATTTGTGTACGATCATGAAAGCAGTTTGTATTTGAAATGTTTAATGTTTGTGTATATGTGCGTGTGTTTCTTTATATTTATATTTGTCTGTGTTTATTGTTTTATATTTTAAGTCTGCTTTCGTGTGATTGGCTATATGTGTATTTTGTGTGAATTTATAATTTGTGAAACAAGCAGACTTCTAGTTAAGGCAGTTTTTTTTTATAGTTGCCATTTTAGTTCTAGTTCGTGTGAGTAATTACGTGTTCATTTTGCGTATGTATTTTTAATCTTTCAATATTGTAAGCGATATGCTGTTTATGGCGTCTGTTTTGTACGAGTTTGTGGGTTTACGTTTACGTTCTCATTCATGGCTGGTATGTATTGTATTTTGTGTGTGAATATTTTTGTGTAAACTGTCTAATCGTTTTGTTTGATTTCAGATTAGTATTCTACATATTTGCGTGTGCATGAAGGCTGGCATGCCACAATCCATGTTCCCTGGAATTGGAGTTCAAATTATAGTTCGTTGCATTCGAGTGAACTCTAATCCGTTTTTATTTGTGTACCTTCACAGCTGTGAGTATGGTGATACAAGCTCTAATGCTGTTTTTTCTAATCAGCGAAGAAGTTTTTTTTGTTCAGTTAATTTGATGGCTTTTTTTTGCTTCCTTTTTATTCTAATTGGTACGGTATGATCTGTCTTGTGTACGGTATGTCCACTTAATTTTGTTTGCGAAAAAAACGGAGTATTAGAATTGCTTATTTATGTTCGTTCCGCCCAAGCTTTGTCCCAAGTCTGTTATTTAATGGCAACACACTAGAGTGTGTCTAGATTTAGCATGTGTCATCTCGATGAGCAGTTGAGCCCGCATTGTTGCAGGCAAATGAAATATCGTGGTGTGGTTAACGCTCGCTAAAACCCTTTGACCCTTTTTTTTTTATATCGTGGTGTATGCATGGTTCTGGGGCTTTTTTCTGCGTAATAAAATCAAAATAAAATCAATATCGTGGCCGATTAGTCTCTCGTACAATGTCATTTTGGTTCGCCACAACGAGTACAGAGTATTTATTTCGAAGCCTGCGCCCGACGCCGTGCGCTCCGTTATCTATATCTAGTATATAAACAAGCAAAGAGAAAACAGATGGTAAAGAACGACCAATACAAACATGATAAATAAGATAAACAGAAAATCCAAGACACCCCAGCAGGTCACCCTGCACCAAATTGCTTCCACCTAAATATCCCGGTTCGACGCTTTGCAGAAGGCGGCCAATGCACGAAAACGGCTAAGCCTGACAAGAGTATAAGGAGGCACCTCCTTCCCCCCCCCCCCCCCTTGAAATTCGTGTGCAACACTAAAGCGTACTGGAATCGGTTATCAGGATTTGGTATCGGTAATCGGGATCGGCCAGTTTTGTTTAATGATCAGCTCGGGTAGAGAAACTAGAAGTTAAAGGAACGATCGTCCACCTTGCTAAACCATGTCCCGACACCCGTGCTATACTGCATGCAAAGTGTGGTTTGGCTAGTCCGTGTGGTTTTCGCGCGATGCTCGGTCTAAGTTTCCATTGGGGTGTGATCATAGCTTTAATAGTTTTAATCGTTTTAATTACCCTTGTTGGAAAATTTACACCTTCCTCGTTCATCTAATCCTAATCACGTCCATTTACGAGAATTGGAACTGGTACTGCAGCAGTTTAAAGAAGGAACTTGTCGTAAAACGACGCAAAAATCACAGCACTAAATGTAGACAAATTGCCATAGATTAGTTCCTATTTAAAAAATAGTAATTGTTTTAATTACCCCCTTTTTGGAAAAATATACATCTCCATCTTTCATCTAAGTCTAACTACATTTATTTATCTTAATTAGAATTATGATCGTAATCTGCACACAATCCTGGACAAGAATGGTAATATATACATCTTTTCGGTAAAAGCAACCATTAAACCCGAAATTCGTATTTCAAGTTTACCGCCCTTAATTTCGACGAGTGCTCCATTGTACAGTTGGTTGTTATAGTAACCTTCGGTTTCAAAGTGCTCTTGCGAGCTTTCTGATAGCCCGAAATGGGCATGCTTCGAATTTTATGAAAGATGGTGATCTATTCTTTCCATCAATCCTAATCGAAATTTTGTAACTTGGATAGGGACTGTCCTACGCCCATTTAAAGGTGAAGAGGTAATGGCGTGGCTGCAAATTTAAAGGTGAAGAGGTAATGGCGTGGCTGCGAAAGCTTATTGCGATTTTTGTTTTCACAGTGCTCTTGCCAGCTTTTTAACAGCTCTAAATGGACATGCTTAGGATAATCAGAAAGGTGGGGATCTATTCTTTCCATCGATCCTATCCGTAGTTCTTTAGCTTAGACAGGGACCGTCTGATGCCCGTTTAAAGGTGTAGCTGTAATTCGTGCAGCGGCTAGTTTCAATTTGCCATTGTAATGCTCATATTTTATTTGTATCTACGCTTAACAATTTCGGTTAGAATTGACGGAAAGAATAGGTCCCCACCTTTCAGAATATCCTAAGAATGTCCATTTCGGGCCGTTAGCGATTCAAAAACTGCATTTCAAAACAGTCGATATATGGAAAAAAACCGCCCCTGTTGTCGTTAGGCTTAACGTTACTGATTTCTTCCTGGTGCACGTGGGCGCAACAACTTTACACTCAATAATGAAGGAGGCACGTGGCTTGTTTGTTGTTCAAAAAGAAGCTATTTGTGTGTTCCTTCGCCTGTTGAAAGTAAGGGCTAGACAGAGCTAGATAGCGACAAATTGCTATAGATGCTGCAGTTTGTCATTTGGTGGCAATCTCCCTTTAAAAGGGGTAAGTAAATTTTTAATTTTAACCCTAAGGTAGTTACAGTAATATGCTTTTGGTTATAGGAACCGTTCGGTGGTCATGCCAAACAAGGTCAACTGGGACAGCGATTCAAAGCCAGGCCCAGTTGATAGGGGCTAACATAGCATTTAAAGAAGGTTTCTAGTGTGGAGGCCAAGAAGCCATGTTGCTTTCCCTCATTGTATGTATGTTTGTGACCTCTAGGTCACCACTGAAAAGGATTGAACAGCTGCTTAGCTCGGCTGGAGCCTGTAGCAGAACCCGCCCCGTAGCACAGTGGTTAGTAAACGGAAAGTCCTGGGTTCGGGTCCCTGTCCCTGTCTTTTCTTTCTTTCTCAGATTAATGTATCTTGTATCCTCACAAAGCCAGTCTTTAAATGCAGATTGCTTGCTTCGTATAGCATTTAAAGGCTAGCCTACCATTTCGGTGTAGCGTTGCCCATGTTCTAAACACAGCATCCATGTTCCAGATTCTCCATCATCCAATAGGCTGATGTGGGTCACGTGATAGCGTTTTAATTATGAAAATCGCGGTGCTACTGCGAATAGTATTGTTCCATTTTTAATTTACCGCTATTTTCTTTATATTGCTCGAAGATTCTATACGGTGCTGCATCTAGGCGTTTTAAGTTTAGTATTTTACGTCGTGATCCTCTGTATTTAAGGTTTTCACTTTTTAGGGTGCCCATGATTTTGGTTAGGTTTCACTAATCGTCTCTCCAACGTACTGGTTTCGTCGGCGCATGCGCATTTTTTCCTTAAATAGCCACAGCCCACAACGACGCAGCCAAGGTTTTGTAACCAACCACCCACACAAATACACACGACGAGCGAACAAAGTGACGCCATAACCGCTTCCGGCACAGAGAAGCACTCGCACAAATACACGGTTTAAAAACAGATTGCTTTATATATTTAAGAGACAGTCCAAAATCGTTTACGATGCAAGGTTAGCAACAGCTGAATAAACGGGAATGATGTAATGTGCTAGCTCACTGCCAGTAACCAGTTGAAAACCGATGCAACGCAACACAGTTCGTTTTTAGCTGACAAAGAGTCAATTCAAGGTCTGCTGTGAACGTGAACAATGTTTGGCTTGTCCAAGAAAGCTGTTCCATGGTAGCAGTTTAAAGACGTAACGCACTGGTAAACAGACCCAAAAAGCACAGTGTTGCAATGCACATAAACTGGCGTAACTTACCTTATAATTAATATAAATCACTATAATAACCCTTGTTGGAAAATATACGTCTTCACCTTTCATTTAAGTGTAATCACATTCATTTATCTTGTTTAGAACGGCTATGCAGCAGTTTATAGATGGCACTCGCTATAAAATGATGCAAAAAGCACAGCACTACAATGTAGAAAAACTGTCATAGCTTAAAATAAATCGTTTTAATTACCCTTGTTGGAAAACATACATCATCATCTTTTATCTAAGTCTAACCACATCAATTTATCAGCATTAAAAAGGGTACTGTAGCAGTTTAAAAATGGAACTTGTCGTAAATACAAAAATAAAGAAGACTAAAATTCCAGGACTGCACCTAGTTAATTTTAGTTTTTATTGCCTAATACGAAAATTTACATTACCTATTTTATATCAATTTCCCCATTTGAGCTCTTATTCCCCTAGAAGAGAGTTGTTTTCCCTGCCGGGCTCGTAATACTGCGCATGTCCAGAAGTGGTTCCGTCCATAAATACGGAGCGCCGTAGTATATTATCATCTTTTCTCCAATCCTCTAGAACCTAGTTCCATAGAGGGGAAGCTGGGCGGGATGTAAGTAATGTATATTTTCGTATTAGGCAATAAAAACTAAACTTAACCAGGTACAGGCCCTGCAATTTTAGTCTTTTTATAGCCGACGAAATTTACGTTACCTATTTTATAGCAGACTTCGTCAACTAGGAGGAGGGCTAGGTTCAAGTCTCCCGCCTTACGAGCCGGCGACCCCCAAGGAACAAGTCCGGGTGAAGACAACCTCAGTACAGAGTGACCGATAAATGTGAAAACAGTAGTAGGCGAGTTAACTAAGGAGCTTTACGCAGGAGGTTACAAGGTAGCGATCTAATTTCTGAGAAGTGAAGATCCGCTTACCTTTGGGTGGGAAGTTGATCCGCAGTTGCATGAAGGGTGAAGTCCAACAAAGGCTAGTCCTAAAAACGGAGGCGGAGCTGGTCCAACATCTGTAGGTTTTGATGGATCGTGCGTTGTTGACTGTGGATAGTCCAAAGTACAGAGCATTATGATGCGGAGCAGTGATAAGAGTGTCCGAACAAAGTCGCAGAAGGACGGAGTACACACAAAATATGGTTTTAAAAAATGGTGATACAGGGACAAAGTTAAATTGTCGAAAGACGTATCCAGATGAGAGGTTGAAGTATCTAATTTGTCAAGTGAAAGTGGGATCAAAGCGAGTGTACAGAGTGCGGAGCATGGAAGCGGAGTAGGAGCAGAGGATGGTTAGGAACGTAGTCCAAGGCTCAGTTGTTATGGCCGGAGAGCTCTGGAGTAGGCCCCTCGCAGTGCAAAATCGATCGGAACGGTGAAGAGACAGGTTGTTTATGGCAAAACACGAAATCCCAAGGCAACCCCCTTTGGCCTTGCTGCAGCAGGTTGAGTCAGGCAGCCCTTGAGTAGAGACGTTGGAGTGCGGAACGATGCCGTGAACGACAGATGTGAAGGAGAAGGCGTTGTCGCATCGCCATACGGAGTAGAATGAAAGGTCCAGGAAGTTGGAGGAGGAAGCGGCCTGGGACCAATCGGTGAGGAGAGGAAGGGAAGTCTTCGTTGGAGTGCATTTAGGAGTCAGAGGTTGATGAGCCGTGGCTGATGGATCGAAAAGTGGAGATGGCCGTGGCAAAGGATTGTTGCGAAGTAAGTCCAGGATGGATGGTGAATGGTCGGCGGATGGTTGAAAAGTTGGGATCGTCATAGATGCTCGTGCATTACGAAGTCGTTGTGTGTGTGAGCGTGCACAATAGAACGCTCTCCAAGGCGGAGAGGACGGAATAAGAGAGACGTACAAGAGTTTTGCTTTAAGCAGAGCGTAGTTGATGCAGAGCGACCGATGTTGACGATTGAGGTGTTCGAGTTCTGCGAAAGGGCTTCGTTGGTTAGAAGACGTAGGTTGTTAACCTCTCGGATGGCCTGGATGGAGGCGGCGGTTTCCTGAAGTTCTGGGAGCTCTGCATCGACGGCGCGCAAAAAAGTCTTTGGTAATGGTCAAAACGAATCGAATGTTAAAATCCACGTTCTCCAAATCCTTAAAAGACAGATTCAGGCCTTGCGTTAGAGCAGCTCTCAAAATGAAAGCTGAAAGGAGTGGTAGAGGAACGGAGGGTGGCGGCATAACTGCCGATAATGCTTGACCGGGAAGTCGAGGAAGCGTAGAACCTTGCATAGGTGGATCGGACGTGGAGGATCGAGATGGTCCGGCCACAGCAAGAAGCGAATCGGAGGATGAGGTAGTGCGGCGTCGCTGCAGCTTAGGTGGAGTACCAGAAAGAGGATCTGGGAGTGAGGATGGTCGAGACGGTCGTTTTGTAGCCTTCTTGACAGTTTTTAACACAGAAGGAAGCACAGTGGCTTTACGGCGTGTTTCAGTTGATCTGACGAGGCGGATCGAGACAGTTCGGTTACAGTAGGAAGCGGATCAGAGGACGTAGGATCATGATGTTCTTGTGTTTCATAGGAGTGGAAGTTCGTCTGTAGCTTGTGCGGCAGCTTCTTGGCGTTCCTATTGAGCGGGCCGCTGTCTGGAGCGGCGTTGCCTCTTCCAGAGGATTGGCCAAGTTTTTGTTGGGTGTAGAATCGTTTGGCACTAACTGTGCGGGTACTGGTTGATACAGAGGACAAGGAGCTTGACATGGCGAAACCAAGAAACAAGTGGATGGCGCGCGAAGTTGCAAGAGGAAGAAGCGTAGTAGAGAGTCCCTGGTGGTGGCTTGAGTATGCCAGTGGTGAGATTAGTCTATGGAGGAGACGGAGTAGGAACAGGCATAGAGGAGGTGACATGTCTCATACTGAGCTGCGGATGGTTTTTTCCTTACACAAGAACAGGATAGATTGTAGACTGTGGCGGAGCAAAGGGAGCACGGACAACCTGTAGTTGGCTCCACCAGCGGAAGAGTTAGCAAAAGGAACGACCCAAGGAACTAAGGAGGGGAAGCTGTTGCCTTAGCAGCCACCTTCCTAACTGTTGCTAGTTTGAGATGGAAAGAGCGTGCTTTTGTTGGCAGCAATCGCTCATGAAGGGAAAGTAGGTGTTGGCTGGTTGCGGACGTCCGCACGGAACCAGGAATGAGGCGACAGTGTCACTGGAGGAACAAATGGGGCTGGTTTAAGAATTAGAGAGGAGCAGAGCATCCAGTGGACCGGCAGGTTCTAATGAGTCCTCACCTGCAAGAAGTTCCAGGATCTTAACCCCAGGATCAGAAGGATCCTACCGGAGCAGGGGAGGAGGACGTCGGGCGAGACAGTCATCCTGGAGGTGTACTTTTAACGTGAGGCATTATAGCGGGCGGAGCGATGTATGACAGCAGAGGCGGATCGAGGAGCGTAAGTAGCACAACCGCACATGACGTTGGTGGAGATAGGAACGGCCGAGGAGCCAGTCCGAGAGTGAAGAAGCTGCGTTAGTTTCGGTGCGGAGAAGGCAGAAGCGCCGGATAACAGACCAAAAGAGGTTGCGTAGTCTTCAATGCACAGGAGGCGGAATACTGGAGCGGAGGACAAGGAACTGGGACCGCGGATCAGAGGACGTCGCTGGCACCATGTGCAGAGAGTGGTAGTGTAGGGGTGAACCAGCTGGTGGCGGAGCGGCCGCAAAGGATTGGGGACGTAGGTGAGGTTTGGCGACGTGGGAGCAGTATTGATGCACAGAGTCGGAGGTGAAGGTTCAGATAGGAAAGGGTTGACCCAGGGCAGGCCAGGATCAATGCTTCCTGTTCTCGAGAGCCTTCACATGTTCTGAAGCGGAGGGCTCCTAGAGGACTGGTGATGCACAGGACGCCGTGGCGAACTAGTGGTTCCTTGTGAGACCCCTTACGATGTGTTATCGCTGAGCAGAGCATAGGCTGGAATGGAAGTATGTTTTAAGTGATGGTGTCAATGGGCAAAGGCGGAATCGATGGTTCGGATGTAAAGGGGTTAGCTAAAGGCAATCCTGTGTCCAAAGAATCTTGATTCGCAGTTAATTCGAGAACCTCTACGATCCTAGAAGGAGAGGGTTCTTTTGTTCTTGGCATGGCAGAGCGTAGGTCGGAGTGAGTCGAACAGTGACCGTCAATGACGGCGGTTAGAGAAGAAAAATCCGCCAGATCGCGCCGTCCGCGCTTATATACGATGGAGGCTGTACAGTAAGATACGTAGTGGGTAGCGAAGCGGATGGATAATTACAAAGTCTCTCATGGCAACTAGAACAGCCCCTGTGAGAGGGTGCTGATCCTTGTCCAGGCCCGGACTGGGTAGGGGGGCTGGAGTGCGATCGGCCGGTGGGCCCGCGACCCCTATTTTTTTATTTGTTCATTGCTATCCTCATGTGTTGAATTTTGTAATGAGCGATTCAACTGAATGCTGCAAAGGGGGAGTGGGGTAGGGTGCCTGTAAATTTATGGAAACACTATTTTTTTTTTAATTTGGTGGGCCAAAGTGTTAATTTGGTGAGCCAAAACCTTAATGAGCCTGGTCATGAGAATTAAGCCAGTCCGGGCCTGTCCTTGTCAATCAACATACTTACCAATGCAAATGACAACAGCATCGATAGGAGGCAGGAGGCTAGTATCTTCCAGAAGGTGGATAGCAACACAGGGGGTCGGAAAGCCCTTGAAAGGCAGAGGGGGGACTTGAGGATCAGGATGTCTAGCACTGGAGAGAGAGTAGCAAGATGGTGCCCCCCCCCCCCCCCCCGACCGAGGTCCATCAGGGGAACGAGGGGTGCGAACAGACGATTCCAAATCCGGAGAGCAGCGATACCGAAGTCGCAGCGTCCGCTGGGGCCCAAAGCGGAACAAGCCGCAGAGAACTGTCGGAGCCGCGGTCGTAGGCTAAAGAGAGGACCATGGTAGGGGAACGGCGTTAAACAGAACTGTTCCCGATCCATCCAAACTAGGGATAGTCCGATATCGGTATCGGTATAATCTGTATTTATCGGTATTTTTGCCATATCGGTATCAGACCACTATAAAGCATCCAATACAGATATTTGTTATGCCAAGAAACACAACTGTCTTCCCTGCAAAACTGACACCAAGCGTAGCAAAAGCAATAACAAACTGAGAAAAGCAAAGCCATTTGGTCAGTTTGTAATAAAAATGTAGCACGTGACAGTCCAATGCTCTAAGTTTTACAACAACCAACTAAAATCTAACGGAGAAGATGAATATACTGAAGCCATAAAAAGGAATAAGAGCAAATATTCTGTTATTGCTGCAAAGAACTTTTTAATAATCGCAACAGTGGAACCCATGCAAAACCAGAAACCGAAGTTGCATTTTTTGTACGAAATTTAAACTTTAGTAATGATTTTTTTATTATTATTATTATCGGTATCGGCATCGTATCGGATCGGTTTACCCTTCATTGGTATCGTATCGTATAGTCATATCGGCCGATCCCTAATCCAAACAGGAAGGAAGCATGGGCCACCCCGGGTAAGGAACCAAGAGCACACCCTTACCACTGTTATGCGTAAGGGGCCCAAGGACCAGGAACGGGGGAGCAAATGACCCATCCCCTGCGAGGGGAGGTGAGGAATGTGATGTCTGGAGCGAAGCGTAGAGGAGGATCATCGTCGAAGTGAAGTAGGTAGAGCTCGCTAGCAACCATGCACGGCGATTGCTCTAGGAGAAAGGATTATGATATGCTACTGCGCTCCGTATTTATAGACGGAACCACTTCCGGACATGCGCAGTATTACGAGCCCAGCAAGGAAGACAACTTTCTTCTAGTGGAATAAGAGCTCAAATGGGGAAACTGCTATAAAATAGGCAATATACATTTCGTCGGCTATAAAAACAGCGCTACTACATACAGCGCTACTACATACTACTTAATAAGCGTAATTACATCTATTTATCGTAATTAAAACGGCTACTGCAGCAGTTTAAAGATGGATCTTGTGGTAAATTGACACAAAAAGCACAGCACTGTAATGTACATAAACTGCTATAGCCTAACTCCTAATTACAATAAACTATTGTTGGAAAATGTCCATCCCTTGTTAGAAAATATAGTCTTCATCTTTCATCAAAGCTAATCACATTCCTTTAATTCGAACGGCTATTGCAGCAGTTTAAAGGTGGAACTTGTCGTAAAATGACGCAAAAATCCCAGCGCTACAACCTAGATTAACTGTGCTTAGCTCTTATAGTCTAATTACCCTCGTTAGAAAACGTACATCTTCACCTTTTATTTAAGCCCAATTATGTGAGTGGGTCTTAATTAGAACTAACACTGCAGCTGTTTAAAAGTCGGGAATTATAATACACATATGTGCTGTTGTATGTAGATTGTACAACATACATAAACAGTCTAGCAGAACTTAATTAACGAATTTGAGTCATAAGGGTTACTTTTAAGAAAAAATATGAATAGAAACTTATTTGAAGGAAATTTCATTCTAAACGTGATTATAATCGGGCCACTAAGAGAATGACTTGATGTTATCATCGATTGTTTAAGTCGTGGCCTCGCTCGTCTGTTTGAAGTGCGTGCAAGGTGCACTGTTGGCCATTCATTAGCCATTACCAAGGCACAGTATATTTCGTATGGTGTGGCAGCGCTATATTACTAACTTGGTCCAGGGAGTTCCTGTCGTGCGAGACAGCTGCGGATATGATCGAATCGAGCTCGCCCGTGCTTTGAATTCAATGGGAATGATGTGACACGGTCTCGTTTCGAGACGTTGTTACACATAAGGTAATTTCAGCAATGAAGAAAGATAATTTATGGTTCCTCTCATAACATAGTGAAGTGATAAAATGTTGGCTCCAGTAGAAGTATTTTTACAGTAAAACCGATTTAAAAACAAGGTTTGTACTTCAACGTCGCTCTTCACGCATCGATCATCCTCCCCTTGT